>PVKV010003545.1:0-142596 GCA_004027835.1 Alouatta palliata | reverse complement strand
TTGTAAAGCAGGCCTGGTGGTAATGAAATCTCTGAGTACTTGCTTGTTGGTAAAAAATTTTATTTTTCCTTCACTTATGAAACTTAGTTTGGCTGGATATGAAATTCTGGGTTGAAAGTTCTTTTCTTTAAGGATGTTGAATATTGGCCCCCACTCTCTTCTGGCTTGTAGGGTTTCTGCTGAGAGATCTGCTGTGAGTTTGACAGGCTTCCCCTTGTGGGTAACCTGACCTTTCTCTCTGGCTGCCCTTATTCAACCCTGGTGAATCTAATGATATGTGCCTTGGGGCTGCTCTTTTTGAGGAATATCTTTGTGGTGGTCTCTGTAGTACCTGGAGTTGAGTATTGTCCTGCCTTGCTAGGTTGGGAAAGTTTTCCTGGATAATATCCCGAAGAATATTTTCCAGCTTGGATTCATTCTCTTCGTCACATTTAGGTACACCTATCAAACGTAGATTAGGTCTTTTCACATAGTCCCATATTTCTTGGAGACTTTGCTCATTCCTTTTTACCCTTTTTTCTCTAATCTTGTCTTCTTGTTTTATTTCGTTAAGTTGGTCTTCGACCTCTGGAATCCTTTCTTCTGCTTGATCAATTCGACTGTTAAAACTTGTGCATGCTTTGCGAAGTTTTCATATTGTGTTTTTCAACTCCATTAATTCACTTATATTCCTCTCTAAATTGTCCATTCTCGTTAACATTTCATCAAACCTTTTTTTCCAGGTTCTTAGTTTCCTTGCATTGGGTTAGAACATATTCTTTTAGCTCACAGAAGTTTCTCATTATCCACCTTCTGAAGCCTGATTCTGTTGATTCCTCACATTCATTTTCGATCAGGCCTTGTTCAATTGGTGATGAGGCACTGCAATCCTTTGTAGAAGGAAAGGCATTCTGATTTCGGGTGTTTTCAGCCTTTTTGCGCTGGTTTCTTCCCATCTTTGTGGATTTATCCACCTGTCGTCTGTGTAATTGCTGACTTTAAGATTAGGTCTCTGAGTGGACGCCCAGCTTGTTGGTGGTAAAGTTTTTTCTGTTTCTTAGTTTTCCTTCGGCTGACGCCCCTCCCCCACAGAGCTGGACCTTCCCGGGTTCAGCTGTACTTGCTGTGAAACTCTCAGTCCTCAGCAGTTCCAATTGCTGGTTTTTTTTTTTGGGTGGGGGGACCAGCCTTCCCCTGCGGCAACTCACTACGCCGGCTGAAACAGCGGCATTAAGATTCATGGCGCTTTTCTGCCCGGGAATCTCCAGGTCTGGTTCCCACTTCAGTCCGCTTTTCAATCAGCTGAATGGGAGACTCTGCCTCCCGGAGCTCCAAAGGCCAACCAAAAGGGCACTCAGTCCCGAATACTCTGGACTGAGAACCGCCGCGCCGGGGCGCCTGCAAAACGGCCGCGCCGGCCAAAAGAGTCGCGCTGGCGACCCGTGGGGCTCCTCCGCCGGGAATCTCTTGGTCCGTGGGCAATGAAAATTCGTCTGAAAATGTGGCGTCCACTCGCTCTCTGCGCTTTCAGTGGGAGCTACAATCCTGAGCTGCTGCTAATCGGCCATCTTGGATCTCTCTCCCCATGATCAAAAATTTTTTTTTTGAGATGGAGTTTTGCTCTTGTTGCCCAGGCTGGAGTGCAATGGTGCCATCTCGGCTCACCACAACCTCTACCTCCTGGGTTCAAGAGATTCTCCTGCCTCAGTCTCCTGAGTAGCTGGGATTACAGGTGTGCACCACCACGCCCGGCTAATTTTTGTATTTTTGGTAGAGACATGTTGGTCAGGCTGGTCTCAAACTCCTAACCTCAGGTGATCCACCCATCTCGGCCTCCCAGAGTGCTGGGATTACAGGAGTGAGCCACCGCACCCGGCCGACATTCTTAATCAATATAGATGAAAGCTATAGTAAATACATTAGCTTTATACTCAGTGTCAACCTAGGAGCTGGTTTACATAGATATCAGCTCACTTCTCTTTCCTTACAGGAAACCTTCAAGTTCACCGAGTTCAGCCTCTCTCCCAGCAGAGGAATCCCAGGTCGCCTAAGCACACCTTGCCTTTCTCCAATGACGGCAGTTTCACTATTTCAAAAGGCAGTGAATCTATGCTGCTTCTGATTTGCTGCCCAAATTGGGTGGCTGTGATTTGCTCCTCTTCTGAGGGTTTGTCTAGGGTGCCCCAGCTTCCTCCCAAGCCCCCTGAGATTCACAGACACAGAGTTGCCCGGAGATAATTTGTAAAGCTCCCCAGGTGATGTCAAGGTACAGCTAAGTGTGGAACCTACTGGCCTATAATGATCTTCCATGATCTGCCTTGTCAGCAATACATGCACCTGTTCATTCATTCATTCACTCATTCATTCATTCATTCCTAGCATTTATTGAATACCTATGCCAGCAGCTGAGAGTATATACATGTTATTTACCTAATGCGTTCCTTTACATGGATCCTTTTGTACCTAAAGACATTTGTCTTAAATATTAATGAATGTGATGGGTTGGATACAATAAAAATAGGTACATAACTCTTAAAGAAGTTCATCACTATTATCTAAAAATGACCCTGATAGCTTACTAGTGTTATTCACATGAGCTTTTAGGAAATGAGTTCATTCATTCCTTCATTCACTCATTCCTTTCTTCATCCATCCCATATATCGTGAGCCTCTCTGACAGTCCACACTCAATGACAGGCACCCTAGCCTGCCCCCCCGCTGGAAAATGCTCAGTGTGCACCTGCCACCCACAGTGACACCCCCTGCTGCGGGAACAGGAATGGATCTGTCCCCAGCTTCTTCAGGCC
This sequence comes from Alouatta palliata, assembly GCA_004027835.1. NCBI lineage: Eukaryota > Metazoa > Chordata > Mammalia > Primates > Atelidae > Alouatta > Alouatta palliata. The sequence goes on along the minus strand of PVKV010003545.1, from coordinate 139,810 downwards.
TTTAAGAAGCACACATTCTTAGGGCTCTGTGCTCCTCCCACAGATGCCCACCCCTTCCTTCATCCAGCCAGGCAGTCCTGGAGTTGTGTGGGGGATGCTGCTACCTGGCTGGACCTAGGGTTGGAGTCCCAGTGGACAGTGCATAATATCACCAGCAGGGGCCACTCATGCCTCACCACTGGCTTCTCACCTGGTCCAGGGCAAGGCAGGCCTGGCTAGAAGGTTAAGATGACTGGGGTGCCGCTGGGGGGACCAGGCCAGGCTTGGGAGGGGCCTTATGGGATAACAGGGCATGAAAGTGGGCCCCTTGCACTCAGATTCGGAGAAAATCCTCCCCAGCTAGGGGAAGAAAAGCACACAGCACATCTCCTCATCAGATTTAACAAACATGACCATCTGGGGGACAGCAGCCATCAGTTAAATAATTCCGGCATTTGGTGAAGGGCGAGGTTGGCCCTGGGGCACATGCCAAGTCCACCGGATAAACAGTGCACTCGTGGTCTGCCCCTGAACCCGCCCTCCACTCAACGCTGCTGGTTCTTTGTAGAGAGAGGAGTGGGACACAGGCCCCGGGTGAGGAGGAGCACGAATGGAGCGCAGGACTTCCGGCCAACGGGGGCTCTCCTGGGGACCGGCCCCCCATCCTCCCCTCCAGCCCAGTCAGGAAGCCCAGTCCAGGTGGCCTGGGCCTTCTGCAACTGTCCTTTACTAGTCCCTTGGGTCTCATTTTCCCCTTCTGTAAGATGGGACCGAAATCGCTCCCACCCTACCTGCTTCTCCTGGGAGCATGGAAGTGAAAGTGGGTTGCCAACAGGGAAGAGCCGTCTAAACAAAAACAAGGGGATCTAAAATGCAGCTCGCCTGACCCCCTCCAGCCACCCCCTTCCTGCTTCAGAATTAGTGTGTGTTTGTCATCTGTGAGTCCGCCTCGTCGTGCGTTGCCGGAGCTGACAATTAGGTGTGGTGGTGGCTCCGGCCTTGCCCTCTGATGACTTTTCCCTAATTGGACTAATCTGTATTTTCACGTACTCACTGGAAAATGAAAAGAGCCGCCAGCTTCTCCGAGGAACTGGGATGAGGCGTGAACCCTAAGCGCTGGGTAGGAGGAGGTTTGTGGCTCCTGCCATGGGGGCTGGGGAGGCTGCAGGAAAATGACAGACTGTCCTCGTTCTTGAGTCCTCACCGGTCCTGGGCGAGAAGGGGCAGACGTGGACGAAGTACGGGAGGTGAAAACGTACTGGGGACCTGCGTACCTGGGAAAGGAGAGGTGGGGAGAGGAAAACCTGGCTGGGGTTGTCTCCCTGGGGACAGAATGTCTATCCAGGGGCAGGAACGGCGGCACCCAGGCAGAGAGATCTGGGGGCAGTGTGACCATCTCAGTGCACATCTCCCGGTGTTTCTGTGGCTTTCTCTGGGACAGGGCAATTCCGTGGACATCTCTTTATATTTGTCATGACTTGGAGAGGACAGCTCGGTGGGTGACTGAGTGTCGTGTGTTGTCTGTGTGTATGAGTGCATGAGTGAGTGTGTGTGTGCGAGTTGTATTTGACCACTGGCAGCTGCTAATTCTGTTTCATTTGGCTTCCGGCCCTGCAGGGTTTCCTTGCTGAACCTCTGGGGATCCTGCCTTGGGACAGAGGTGGCTGGTGCAGCGCGGGGCGGGGGTGAGGCTAGCCTAGATAGAGGCTTAAGTCCCTGCTACTGGGGTAAAGCGATTACCAGTGTGTGTGTGTGTGTGTGTGTGTGTGTGTGCACGCGTGTGTGTGCGCGTGTGTGTGTGCGTGTGCACGTGCCTTTAGTGGCTGCAGAATCCTCAGCCACCCTGAGAGGGCCCAAAGACTTGCCCGTGGCCTTCCCTCCCTTTCCTCGCCGTGATTCCCCCAGCCCCCACCCCCTAGCTGACCTCCATAGGTGCATTTACGCTAAGAAGCTGTGCTCCGAAATCGCTTCTCCTCCTCGGAGTTCCCTGGCTCTGATGGTGAAATTTCCATCTTGTCAGAGGGGAGACAGTTTGGGATGTGGGGAGCTTCTTGATGCTGCCTTAGTGACGTGTACGAACTGGGAACCTTGACCTTGTGTTTGACAAATGAATCACTTAGAATCACCGCTTATTTGACTCACACGGACCGCACCAAGAGAAAGGGTCGCTCCTCCCAGCGCCACGAGCCCCTACACAGGGTTAACGATGATAAGAAAAGCGAGTGTGACTCAGCGGATGGAACGTTCTCATGCTGGTGAGTAAATTCAGTTTCCTATAACAAACAGACAATTTCCTTATTAGGAAATTAAGTTCTCACCGTGAATCCGAGAGTGGCGCTGAATTAATAGTCCCTCCTCTGCGGCAGGGACTGGTCTGAGCTCTTCCCAAATCAGCTGCCCTCTGTTGCCCATTTCACACAGGCAGAAACTAAGGCACAAAGAAGTGAAGTAATTTGCCCTGAGATTAACCAGTTCCCGGAGCAGGGATGAGAGCCCAGGCTGTCTGGCGTCCTTGCCAAGTACCCAGCCACTGTGCTCGGCATTGCAGGGCAGCTCCTCAGGTGGCCACGGCGTGGCATGCACGGTGTTTCCTGCGGCAGCACCACAAACCTTAGCGTCACCGGAGAGCACCTTGCCAACCAGTTAATTTCACATGGCAAAGAATGAGGAGGACAGGTTTCAGAGAGGCTTTTTGCTATACCCAACTAGTATTTGTTTCGTGTGTCTGTTCTCTGGGGTTTGTAAATATTCTCCGGTTCCCCTTGATCTCTACAGCAGGGCACGGTGTCCACGACAGCAGTTTGCTTTCTCAATAGCACTCGTGTCGCCAGCTGCAGCCGCAGCCATCTGCATGGAGCACCGTTGACATGGCAGCCGTGGGGCCCACTCCCAGCAGAGGTTGACTTACAGTGTCTCAGGGCTGGGAATGGAATGCTGGTCTCTTGGGCGTGGTGGACATCACAGAGGCAGGCAGGGAGGCTGGGGGTGCATCTATAAAGCGGGGCTGCAAGAGGAAGGGGTCGCACAGCAGTGTCGACCTCACAGGGTTCGTGTGTCAGTCAGGACTTATTTCCCATTGCTGAGAACAGCGGCTGGAAATATTGATAATAGTGGTTGAAACCATATCCAGACTTCTCTCTCTCTCACCTAAAACATGTCAGGGGGTAGGCATCCTGGGTTGGTGGGGCCCCCAATGGTGTCTTCAGGGACCCAGGCTCCTTCTTTCTTTCAGCCCCACCGACCTTAGCATCCAGCTCCCATCCTCAAGGTCACCACCTCACAATCCAAGATGGCTGCTGGGCCTCCATCATCACGTCTAACGTCCAGCGGGGCATGGGCGCACACTGGCCCAATGTTCCCTTCTGTCCCACCTGACAACTCACCCTTGGGCCTCACTGGCCACTCCTAGCTGCCAAGGAGGCTGAGAAATGGAGCCTTTTGGCCAGGCACATTGTCATCCAAGGGTCTGTTGGTTGTTGAGGCAAGTGGGAGACAGGATTTGGTAAGGGGACTCCATAGTCTCTGTCAGTGTGCAGCAGACTCCTGTGCACCCCGAGGTGTGACCTGTCTATTTGTCCAAGCGCTGTGACTGTTTCAGCTCAAACAGCCAGATAAGTGAGGGGGAAGGAGTCCCACAGGCGAGCACTGGAAACCCGCCCCTTCAGCTGAGTCTGGGTTTTTTTTTGTTTTTTTTTTTTTGAGTTGGGGTCTTGCTCTGTTGCCCAGGCTGGAGTGCAGTGGCATGATCTTGGCTCACTGCAACCTCTGCCTCCTGGTTTCAAGCGATTCTCCTGCCTCAGCCTCCCGACTAGCTGGGATTACAGGTGCACTTCACCATGTCCGGCTAATTTTTTGTATTTTTAGTAGAGAAGGGGTTTCACCATGCTGGCCAGGCTGGTCTCGAACTCCTGACCTCGTGATCCACCTGCCTTGGCCTCCCAAAATGCTGGGATTACAGGTATGAGCCACCGTGCCCAGCCTGAGTTCCGGGTTTTATTTCTCCCTTAGTATGCTGTGGCAGTTACAGCTCTGGGGAGGGAGATGCTGCTGAACAGCCAGGGAGGGGTCTGGGGAGAGGAGAAGGCTGCCAGGCAAGGGGCTCTGTGCCTTGTGGGTATGTTCTGAGAGGACCTGTGGCCATAGCAGTGACAGTACAGTCATCTGGCACCACGGGCATCGCTCTGAGTTGGGGGGTCTTGGTGGTCCACCTGGGAGGGCAGGATAGAGGCACCCTGGCGTCTTATGAATGTGATGGCCTGCAGATGACAGGCCGCCCGGAAGGAAGGGCCTCTTGAGATTCTGCAGCAAGGCCAGTGACCAAGCCCACGCTCCTGGCTCCTCACTCTTTCTGCTGGGCCCTGGGTGGCTCACACCTGTAATCTCAGCACTTTGGGAGGCTGAGGTGGGTGGATCACCTGAGGTCAGGAGTTCAAGACCAGCCTGGCCAACATGGTGAAACCCTGTCTCTACTAAAAATACAAAGAATTAGCTGGGCATCTGTAATCCCAGCTACTCAGGAGGCTGAGGCACGAGAATTGCTTGAACCCAGGAGGCAGAGGTTGCAGCGAGCTGAGATCCTGCCGTTGCACTCCAGCCTGGGTGACAAGAGGGAAACTCCGTCTCAAAAAAACGAAAACAAAAACAAAACCCCCCAAATGTCCCTTTTGTGTCCCTTCCTAGTCACTGACCTCTCATCCCACAAACATAACCACTTTTCTAACCCCTGTCACTAGAAACTGGTTTTTCCTGTTCTTATGCCTCAAATAGATTCGTAAAGTGTGTTCTCTTGCTTCTTGGACTTAGCATAAGCCTGTGAGATTCTTCCAGGTTGTGGTTTGTATGTCAGGAATCGATCCTTTTTTATGGCTGAGTGGAACTCCACTGTGGGGATAGACCAGAATTTCTTTATTCATCCACCTGTTGATGGACATTTGAGTTGTTTTCTGTTTTGAGCTAAAATTAGTCAGTGAGCATTTGTGTTCATTGTATAAACATATGCTTTCCTTTCTTCTTCTTCTTTTTTTTTTTTAAGGCAGGGTCTCATTCTATCACCTAGGCTGGAGTGAAGTGGCATGATCTTGGCTCATTGCAACCTTGACCTCCTGGGCTCAAACGATCCTCCTACCTCAGCCTCCTGAGTAGCAGGTGCTAGCCACCATGCCCAGCTAATTTTCTTTATGTTTCTTTTGTGGAGATGGATCTTACTATGTGACTAGGCTGGTTTCAAACCCCTGGCCTCAAGTGATCCTCCTGCCTTGGCCTCCCAAAGTACTGGGATTACACGTGTGAGCCACAGCGTCTGGCCTGCTTTCATTTATCTTGCGTAAATACCTAGGAGTGGAATGGTTAGGTTATAGAATAGGTGTTGATATAGCTTTTTAAGTATCTTAGCCCCTTCCTCTTGCTTCAGCAAAATACCTGACATTGGGTAATTCATATGAGAGAAATATATTCCCCATAGTTCTGGAGGCTGGGAAGTCCAAGATCAAGATGCCTGCAAGGTCAGTGTCTGGTGAGGGCCTGGGCCTGCAAGGTCAGTGTCTGAAGGGCCTGGGCTTGCTCTCTGCATCCTCACATGATGGAAGGGACAAAGAGGGATGAACAGCTCCCTTGAACCTCCTCTATAAAACCATGATTCCCATCCTCATGGCTTCATCACCTCCTAAAGGTCTCATCTCTCAGTCCTACCCCATTGGCAACTAAGTTTCAACATGAATTTTGGAGGGGATGCAAACCTTCAAACCATGGCAGGAAGAAATCGCCAAACAGTTTTTCAAAGTGATTGAACCATTTACACTCCCACTTGCTGCATAACAGAGTTGATCCTCATCCTTCCAACATTTGATGTTTTCATTCTTTTAAATGTTGCCAGTCTGGTGAGTGTGAATGACAGCTTGAGGTAATTTCAAGCTGTGTATCTCTGCTGCTTGCTCATGGTCAATGTCGTTTTCTAGTGTAAATTGGGTATTTTGATACTCACTTTTGTGAAGTGACTGCTTATATCTTTTGCCCACTTAAACATTTTTTTCTTATTGATTTGTAGGAGTTCTTTATATATGTTGGCTACTGGTCTTTTGTCAGCTATATGTACTGAAATTTATTTTCTGCATGCGTGGATTGATTTTTCTTTCTCTTGATGGTGCGTTTTGCTGAACATAAGTTTTTAATTGTAAGCAAGCCCAATTTGTAATTTTTTCCCTTTTATGTCTAGTGCTTTTTAGGTCCTGTTTAAGAAAGCTCTGCCTATCAAAGTGGAGTCCTTTTAACAAGTGAATCTCCCTTGCCTCCCCCCATCTAGCTGCTCTGTCTGCCTCCTCATGCCCTACATGATCTGCCTCCCAGCCCAGTGCTCCCAGAAGCAGGATCGGGGAAGGCAGAGATGGTATGGGAGATCTGTGGCAAAGTGAAAGGCAAAGCCTGGATTCCCCCTCCCCAGGACAGGAGATCTGTGTCTCCCACCCCCTTCCTTCTCCTGTACGGATTTGGGTTTATGTTGGGCTGCAAGATTAAAGCCAAAGAGATTAAAAGATTACCTGTGGACAGGAAGGCAAATTCTGCCTCTTTGCTCTTGGAGCTGGCAGGGGAGTAGGGGAGAAAGAAGGGCAGGTGGTGGTCGTGATGGAGGCACCTCCACATCTGGGTCCCTTCCCCTGATTTCCTGCTGAAAACCCCTCCCACTGGTAGACTGAGGCCTGGGCCACCCTCACTGTGTATGGGTCTGGGCACAAGCTCACCTTTCTGGGCCTCAGTTCTTTTTTTTTTGAGATGAAGTTTTGCTCTCGTTGACCAGGCTGGAGTGCAATGGCGCGATCTTGGCTCACTGCAAACTCCGCCTCCCAGGTTCATGCGATTCTCCTGCCTCAGCCTCCTGAGTAGCTGGGATTACAGGCGTGCACCACCACGCCTGGCTCATTTTGTATTTTTAGTAGGGACGGGGTTTCTCCATGTTGGTCCGGCAGCTCTCGAACTCCCGACTTCAGGTGATCCGCTCACCTTCCAAAGCGCTGGGATGAGAGGCATGAGCCACCGTGCCTGGCCTCAGTTCTTAAGATACAGAGTGGTGAGGGGGCTGAGCTGGATCAGTGACACCAACATGGGCTCTAATGGGTTCTCAGAGTGTGGCCCCGGGACCAGCGTCCGAGCATCAGCTGGTAACTTGTTAGGAATGCAAACTTGGGCCCTTCCCCCAGGTCTACTGAGATAGGAACTCAGTGGGCAGCAATCAGGTTTTGAAAAGCCTCCAGTGAAAACACACGGGTCTGAGAACCATTGTCTTTTTATTTTATTTTTTTATTTTTATAGAGACGGGGTTTCGCTATGTTGGACAGGCTGGTTTCGAACTCCTGACCTCAAGTGATCCACCCGCCTCAGCCTCCCAAAGTGCTGGGATTACAGGCGTGAGCCACCACGCCCAGCCCTGGAGAACCATTGTCTTTAAGAAACGTGACACTTGATAATATTTAGAGCATTTAAGTCTATAATCCCCAGTGACTCTTCTAAAGAATATGTATCTATTGATTAGGATGCAGGCACAGAGAGGGGAAGCAGCTTGCCCATGGTCAAGCAGCTACTGAGGGGCAGAACCTGAACTCTGACTGGGGAGGCTGGTCCCGGAGGCTGAACTGTTGACTGCTGTGCTGTGTGGCGTCGAGTTCCCAGGGCCTTCACAGACACCCACACCCTTCGTCAGCTGCTCCAGGGGGCGGGCGCTCCAAAAGGCTGATCTCCAAAAGGGGTCCCTGGCGCTCCAGGCCCTCTCCTGGCCTCCCTCCAGGGCCACTTGAGATCTGCTTGGACCGGGCAGGTCGCCTTCCTGCTTCCTCTACTGGCCTTTGGGGGCTGCTAGGAAATCCCATGGCTGAAGTTGCGACAGAGACACACCGTGCTAGATGTCTCAGTCATCCATGTCCAGGTTCTATTTCCTCACTCAGTATTTAGTGAGCCCCAGCCACAGAGGGCTTGGCAGAAAGCTGGAGGCGGAGAGAAGGCAAAAACGGGAAGAGAAAATCTATTAATTGTATGATCCTCTCTGCTAGCCCCTTCCTGCTGCTAGGGATAGTGAACTTCCCCCTGTTCCCTGGATACTGAAAAGTTATCAAGGAACAGTCATGGCAGAGATGAGGGAGCTGATTTATGGGGCAGCCCCGGGAGTGGGGGTGAGTGCGCCGGCCAGGAGGGGCCATCCATCACAGTTCCCTGGAGAGCAGAGAAGGCCTTGGCACCCAGCCCCATTGCCTGCTCCTGCCTGGTCCCCACCTGTGCCCCCACTGGGTCACCTGCCCTGCCCTGTTCTCCACCAGGTCACCAAGGGCCCTTGTTCTCAGGGAGGGGAGCTTGCCTCAGAAGCTTTGGGGCCCCTAGCACCCATGCCCCCCGACTTTCGTTCCTCAGTTCTCCTGGATCTGCAGCCCCTTTGTACCTTGGAGTGGAGGTGGGTGGGGAGGTGGCTGGACAGGACCTTGGGCAAGTCCCTTCTCTGGGTCTCAGTTTCCTCATCTGTAAAACGAGGGCTTCAGCCCAACCCAGCCCAGCCAGCCTCCCAGGGCGGGTTGTGGAGGGGAATGGCGTGGCTGTGAGCTGTGAAACTCCAGGGTTTCTTAGCTGTGAAATGCAACGAGGCCCTTGCCTCTTATGGCTGTATTCCGGCATGTGTGCTGGGCTGCGGGGGAGGAGGGTAGAGTGCGTGCCTTTATGCCATGTCTCTCTGGATGTGCATGTGGGTGTGTCCACCTGGGCATATGAACATGAGTCCAAGCTGCCGATGCACGTGTGTGTGTGCACACACGTGTGTGCATGTGTGTACGTGTGTGCATGTGTGTACGTGTGTGTGCATGTGTGTACGTGTGTGCATGTGTGTACGCGTGTGTGCATGTGTGTACGTGTGTGCAACTGCACTGCCAGCCGGGAGCTGCAGCTTCCATGTAACTCCTTCTCCCCTGCCCACCTGGAAGGACCCCTCTGGAGAGCTGGTGGGGGTGTGGCTGGGTGTTCATGCCCAGGCCCATCCAGCTGGTTATTTATTGATTAATTCTGCTGCCAGCGGATGAATGCCAAGCCTGTGCCAGGCACAGGCCCTGGGCTGATTTACATAATTGAAAACCATCAGTAACGGAGTAACGGAGCCAGGCCTCACCCACCTCTGCTTCCTCCAGCATGACAGCAAGGTGGGGCTCCCTCCAGCACTGCGCCCTGTCCTCTGTACCCCGGGGCTTTCTTGCCTCTCCGATCCCTCAGCCTCCCTGCCTGCCCTGCTCGGTGACATCAGCTGCTGTCCAGTCGGTGATGGAGAGAGAGCAGCGTCGTGGGATTCTCCAGTCACTGACTTCAAGATTCTATTAGTCGGTGGCTCTGAGGTTCTTTGATGGAGAGTCTCAGATGATAAAATTCAGCCATGAGCCTCCCAGAATGTGATTTTTGAAGAGTCTATTACTCTATGTGCCAAAGGGGAGACATGTTTGTTCTTAGCAGCTCTGACTGCTTACGAGGAGGGAGAGGGCCCGACTTCCCGTGGAGGCCCCATGGTGGGTTGGGCATGTCAGCCACAGCTTTACAGAAGGCAGAGAAATTTGTTGCTGCAGAGGGTGGAGTGGGGGCAGAAGGAAGAGGGACCCGGAGACAGCTTGTGGGGGGCTAGCCAGAGGGACATTGACGGTGGTGCCGCCTCCAGGAGGACTTGGAAATGTCTGCTCTTGTGGACTGTATGTCTATCTCCCTTTTTTTTCTTTTTGAGACAGAGTCTCGCTCTGTTCTCCACCAGACTGGAGTGCAGTGGCGCCATCCTGGCTCACTGCAACCTCCATCTCCTGGCTTCAAGTGATTCTCCTGCCTCAGCCTTCCGAGTAGCTGGGACTACAGGCGCGTGCCACGACTCCCGACTTTTTGTATTTTTGGTAGAGATGGGGTTTCACTGTGTCAGCCAGGATGGTCTCAATCTCCTGACCTCATGATCCACCCGCCTCGGTCTCCCAAAGTGCTGGGATTACAGGCGTGAGCCTCCGCGTCCGGCCGTGTGTGTCAGTCTCTTCCCACGTCTCACCCTCAGGATCCTCGGAGAAGGCTTGTGCATGTAGAGAGGCGGTTTGGGGTGGCAAGTGTGGGTTCCTCTACTACCCAGCCGTGTGACGCTGGGGAATCTACTCAGCCTCTCTGAGCTAAAGTCACCTAACCCACAAAGTAGCGCAGGTGGTGAGGGTTCATAATCCAGGTAAAGTGCTTAGAACGAAGCGGGCATGAAGGGACCCTGTATGCATAATAGGTCTGGTTGTGTGGCAGTGGGTTTTTTGGGGAGACCTTTGGCAGGCTGCTTAGACTCGGTGAAAGGAGAGACAAGTGGGCACAGGGCAGGGCTGGCTCTTTCCGCCTCCATATGCTCTGCCCCCAGCTGGCATCCCAGTGCTCCGTGGATGTTTGTTAAATGAGTGAACGTTTTCTCTTCTCCCAGCCCTTCCTGTTCACTGCACCAGCCCCAGGCAGGCAGGCAGGAGACCTGGGACTCGTGTCCTCTCTCCAGTGAGTCCCCAGGTCTTGCTATTTCCTCCTCCATCTGTCCCCATGTCCACTTCTTCCTCTCCATTCCCACTGTCCCAGCTCCACTGCCGCTGCTGATGGTGGTGAGTTCTTGCCCCTCTGCCCCCAGCTGCCTAGCCTCTGGCAGCCTCCTGCTAAGCAGTTTGGAGAACACAGAGCGGGCTGAGCCCATGTACACCATGGTGGTCCGGAAGCGAACACACAGGCCCGGTCTCTCCGAATCTCAGAATGGAGAGCCACACATGAAAAGATCTTAGCATCTCAGCCTTCAATTGCAGAACCCTAAAACTGGAAAACCCCAGAGCAGCATTGTTTAAACTTGTGACCTTTTGGACTACATACATGATAGCACAGGGGACCCCTGTGTACCACCAATTAGGAAATTCAGAAAAGAGTTGTCATCATTAAAAAAATCACAATCAAATATAACATGTAAAATTAATAATAGAATGTAAGATAGTGCAGCTGCTGTGGAAGACAGTTTAGCAGTTCCTTAAAAAGTTAAATATAGGGCCGGGTGTGGTGGCTCAAAATCCCAGGGCTTTGGGAGGCCGAGGCGGGCGGATTGCCTGAGGTTGGGAGTTCCAGACCAGCCTGGCCAACATGGTGAAACGCCGTCTCTACTAAAAATACAAAAATTATCTGGGTGTGGTGGCAGGTGCCTGTAATCCCAGCTGCTCGAGAGGCTGAGGCAGGAGAATTGCTTGAACCGGGGAGGCAGAGATTGCAGTGAGCTGAGATCGTGCCATTACACTCCAGCCTGGGTGACAGAGCGAGACTCCATCCCACCCCCCACAAAAAAATTAAAAACGTTAAAAATGGTAAGCTTTGGCCGGGCGCGGTGGCTCACGCCTGTAATCCCAGCACTTTGGGAAGCCGAGGCGGGTGGATCACGAGGTCAAGAGATCGAGACCATCCTGGTCAACATGGTGAAACCCCGTCTCTACTAAAAATACAAAAATTAGCTGGGCATGGTGGCACATGCCTGTTCTCCCAGCTACTCGGGAGGCTGAGGCAGGAGAATTGCTGGAACCCAGGAGGCGGAGGTTGCGGTGAGCCGAGATCGCGCCATTGCACTCCAGCCTGGGTAACAAGAGCGAAACTCCGTCTCAAAAACAAAACAAAACAAACAAACAAAAAAAAAAATGGTAAACTTTACATTGTGTATATTTCATCACTTGTTTTTGTTTTTGTTTGAGACAAGGTCTGACTCTATCGCTCAGGTTGAAGTAGAGTGGTGCAATCTCGGCTCACTGCAACCTCCACCTCCTGGGCTCAAGCCATCCTCCAACCTCAGCCTCCCAAGTAGCTGGGATCACAGGCAAGCACCACCATGCCTGGTCAATTTTTGTATTTTTTTTTGTAGAGATGGGGTTTTACCATGTTGCCCAGGCTGGTCTTGTGTTTCTGTGCTCAAGCAATCTGCCCTCCTTGGCCTTTCAAAGTGCTGGGATTACAGATGTGAGCCACCACACCCAGCCTTTTATCACAATTTTTTTAAAACAAGGTTTTGTGTCACTGAGAGTGATGATTCTGTTTGCAATCCTTCTTCTTCTTCTTTTTTTTTTTTTTCCTGTTCACCATCGTGCCTCCAGGCCCTGTGTTTCCAGGACATAGTAGGTCCTCAAGTAGGACCAGCACATAGTATTTTTTTTTTTTTGTAGAGATGGGGTTTCACCATGTTGGCCAGGCTGGTCTTGAACTCCTGACCTCAGGTGATCCGCCCGCTTCGGCCTCCCAAAGTGCTAGGATTACAGGCATGAGCCACCACGCCTGGCTAGGACCAGCACATAGTAGGACCATTTGCTGAGTGGACAAATGGCCCCAGCTGGCTCGATGGCAAGCTAGTTCTACCAGCAGCTCATGTTTTCTACCCAGGCAACTTCTTTCATGGAACTCATCTCTGCACAGCCAACAGCCCCTTGCTAGGCGCCAGTTGGTCAGAGATGGTGCCTGCAAGTACCTTTTCTGGGCTTTGGAGATTAGACACAGCCTCAGAAGTGACAAAAAGGTGATTTCTCATGGAAGCCTCCTTCCAGTACCCGTCAGAAGAGGAGACACCTCACACAGCACACTCAAGAGCTGACAAGTTGTCCAGACAAACGTCCCGGCCCCTGCTTTTGCTGTATTTAATACTTCACACTCGAGAGGATGTCTTCTTGTACGATAGCAGTGCACGGATGTGCTTTTTAATGTGTTCATTGCTGTATCATTGACTTCTTCCCCCGAGCAGTGGACGAAAACATCCAGGACTGGGACTGAGTCAGGCTGTCAAGGATCAAGAAGTTTGCCCCACCGTTTATCAAATGTGAAAGTTGTATTTTAGCTCCAAGGTGACAGTCAGATCACTCAAGGTGCATACTGTGTCACTGAGTCACGTTCCTTAAAATCAAAGGAGTGATTTTCAATGGCATTATTGTGTCATACAGAGACTTTTTTTTTGAGACAGGTTTCATTCTGTCGCCCAGAGTGGTGTGTAGTGATGTGGTAATAGCTCACCAAAGTCTTGAACTCCTGGGATCAAGAGATCCTCCTGCTTTGGCCTCCGAAAGTGCTAGGAACACAGGCGTGAGTCATGGTTCCTGGCAGAGCAACATTAAAAAAAAAAAAAAAAAAATTTAGGTCAGGTGTGGTGGCTCACACCTGTACTCCCAGCACTTTGGGAGGCCAAGGTGGGCAGATCGCTTGAGGTCAGGAGTTCAAAACCAGCCTGACCCACATGGTGAAATCCCCTCTGCTAAAAAAACAAACAAACAAACAAACAAACAAACAACCACAACAACAACAAAAACTTAGCCGGGCGTGGTGACACATGCCTACAATCCCAGTTACTCAGGAGGCTGAGGCAGGAGAATTGCTTGAACCTGGGAGGCGGAGGTTGCAGTGAGCTGAGATGACACCACTGCACTCCAGCCTGGGTAACAGAGTGAGACTCAGTCTTAAAAAACAAAAAAAAAACAAAACAAAACTTAAAAAAACAAGATTAAAAAGATTGAAAAAATCTCATCCCTCATTTAAAAAACACTTGACATGCACATTCATCCCACAGTGACAGTTGTCAGGTTGGAAAAGCAGTTTTGTTCTGCCCGTCTCTTCTGGCAGCTGGCTAAAATCATGTCCGCTCAGTGGCCTGGGATTAATTGTAATGTTCTCAGTTTCTCTCTGTGCTGCATGAAGATTGGGAGGTACATTGTTGCCCACCAGCTGCTCGCTGTGAATAAGTGCCGAGTGCTGGGATTCTGGAGCAGGTGCCTCCATCCACATAGTGGTGCCCTTCCTGGCAGCCCACATGGTGGGCACTCTGCCGGTCCGGTTCCCAGCATCCCTTTCCAGCTCACAAAGTATTCATTAACTTACCCCAGAAACGTCCTCCCTTGTAGCATCACTGTTACGTGATGAAGAAGACCCGAATTAATGTGGCGCACATTTCCCTCCTGGATGGATGGATCAGATTGCAAGTTATGGAAACTCAAACTACAATTGCTTTAAAAAGTAACAGTGCACTCCTCAGAGTACAGGTCTGTCTGCTGTAACAAAGGCCGAAATGACCATGAGTTAAATAAGAGACATTTACTTCTCTGTCAGTGACAATCTTAACAGAATGTGACCAATTGTGAGAGGGTGCCCCTTTTATTTTATTACCTGTCTTCCTCAACCTGCAGGTGACTTCACTATCTGGTTTATGATGGCTGCTGCAGCTCCTGCCATCACATCTGCATTCCAGCCCATGGAAAGGGCAGAAAAACAAAGGGAGGAATGCACCTTTTCTTTGAAGGGCATGAACAGGAAATTGCACAACTCATATCTGCCCTCATTTCATTGGCTGGAATCCAGTCATGTGGCCATGCCCATGTGCATGGTAAGCTGGGAAATGTAGTCTTTATCTAGGCAGCCATAGACTCAGCTAAAACTATTAATATCACTGTAGAAGAAGGTGAGAGTGGGTATTAGGGACAACCAGCAGTCTCTTCATGAATTCAATGAAGAGAGTTGAGTCTCCACTGTTGCTAAGCACGGTTTTAGGTGATGAGGACACAGCAGTGGGCAAGATGACAGATATCCTATTTCTTCCAGAGCTAGTGAGAGGAGAGCCTGGTGTCCTGGAAGCCAGGAGGAGAGCACTTCAAGGAGGAGGGAGTGACCAGCTGAGTCAATTGTAGCTGACAGAGGCAGGGTGAATGTCTGGCTGTTGGAGTCCCTGGAGACCTGGACAAAGTCATATCAGTGACACGGAAGGGCAAAGACTGGAGAGTCTAGTTCCTAATGCATAGGAATTGGGGTGAAGAAAAGGGCAGCTCTTTGGATATATCTTCTTTCTATTAAGGAAAGGAGAGAACTGGGGATGTGCTATTGAGACAGGTTTTGTTTTTTTTTTGAGGTGCAATCTCGGCTCACTGCAACCTTTGCCTCCCAGGTTCAGGCGATTCTGCTGCCTCAGCCTCCCAAGTAGCTGGGACTACAGGCACTTGAGAGACAGGATTTTTAAGATGGAGAAATAGCAGTACATGCCTGTGATTATGATGGGAAAGATCCTGTAGAGGGAAAAATGAAAATGCAGGAGGGCTGGGCACAGGGCTGATGCCTGTAGTCACAGCCACCTGGGAGGCTGAGGTGGATCACTTAAACTCAGGAGTTCGAGACCAGCCTGGGCAACATAGCAAAACCCTATCTCTACCAAAAAATAAAAAATAAAAATAATAATAATAAAAAAATAGCCAGGCGTGGTGGTGCACACCTGTAGTCCCATCTACCTGGGAGGTTGAGGTGGGAGGATCACTTGAGCCCAGGACCAGGAGTTTGAGGCTGCAATAAACCATGATGGTGCCACTGCACTCCAGCCTGGGCATCAGAGACTGTGTCTCAAAAACAGGAAAAATAAAAATGCAGGAGAAAGAGGGGTACACACTGCAGGAGTGCCCTCCTTAGGAAAGTAGGAGGGCTGGGTGTAGAACACAGTGGAGGTGGACTGTGGTGAGGGGCAGGGTTGATGGATCATCCTCAGAAAGAGGAATGTAGGTGTCACTGGAGCCTCTTTGGATAATTTCTGCTCCCTCAGTGAAATGGGAAGCAAGGTCATGGATGGCTTGAGTGACCATGGGGAAGAGTGGTAGGAAATGTGGGGGCGGAGGAGGCGTGTGTCTGCTGCAGGGGTTGGGGCTTCCTCACATGACAAGAAGCCTCAAGGTGTGACAAGATGGCTTCCACAGTGGCCTCCGGCCTCAACACCAGCATTCCAAGCAGGAAGAAGGTGGAAGAAAGGTGGGGCCCCACTGGTTGTGTCTCATGTCTTTTCAAAGGAAAGGAGAAAACGTCTTTAGAAACACACCCGCTGCTTTCTGCTTAGATCTCATTGGTCAGATGGGGTCACATGGATACCCATAGCTGCAAGGGAAGCTGGAAATTCAGAAACCAGGATCTCAAGACTGGCTTAGAACAGGGTGCACTGCCTCCTCGAGGGCTCTGTTAAGAGAAAGATGGGGGACGTGTCTACCACCCAAGTCTGATATGTCCTGCTCACCAGTGGCTTTGTTCATCTGTTAGTGAAATATTTACTGGAATGCACATGTGACAATGACAAACCTTCCATATTGTTCGCCAGGAATCTCAAGCCCCTCTCCACCAGTAGTGTTACTTGCCAAGAGCCTAACCTGTTCTGACTTGTCACTCACTGTGTGACTAGCTTGCTAAGTGTCTTGGCAATAGAATGGCTTGTACCTGGCTTTTCGACACGGCACGTCACTTTGAATAATACCTCTGTGTTTTGGCCGCTCCTCTGCCTTTAGTGATGGGAGTCATCTATTTTGTACTGGAAAGTTTTATTTTGTGCTTGTTCTAAAAAATTTCCAATGGTTCCCTGGAGTGATACCTTGTTTTGTAGGGGAAGGATGAAAACATTTCAAAGGCTTCCAGCCACCACCAGCCACCTGAGCTAAGAGAGCCCACACTGCTCAGAGGTATAATACGTCTCCTCTTTTGGGTATTTAGGGTTGCAATTTCTATTTTTACTTTTCTTCTTTGTTTGTGCAAAATCATACGTTTCCGAACCAGCACATTCCACAGGCGTATAAAAATCCTACTTACGATTGTGTTGTATTCTGAACTACATACTATTTTCATCTGCACTTTGATGTTTCAACGACTATTTCGTATTATCCATTCATTGTTGTCATTTGGGGCTTAACACGACAAGAAATACATAGGGCCAACTATGTGCTAGGCCCCATTCTAAGTGCTTTTTATTTTTAGTTTTTTGAGACGAAGTTTTGCTATTGCTGCCCAGGCTGCAGTGCAGTGGCGAGATCTCAGCTCACTGCAACCTCCGCCTCCCAGGTTCAAGCAATTCTCCTGCCTCAGCCTCCCAAGTAGCTAAGATTACAGGTGCAGCTAATTTTTTCGTATTTGTAGCAGAGATAGGGTTTCACTATGTTGCTCAGACTGGTCTTGAACTCCTGACCTCAGGTGATCTGCCCACTTCAGCCCCCCAAAGTTCTGGAATTACAGGCGTGAGCCCCGCACCCGGCTCTAAGTGCTTTTGATATATACTGTAGTGGTTTGAAAACATGCCCACAATTTTGGACACTGTTCCTATTGAGGGGTGGGGCCTGTGTCCCTTCCTCTTAAATCTGGGCTGGACTTAGTGATTCGATTATAATCAACAGAAAACAGCAGAAGTGACATTTTGTGATTTCCAAGGCCGAGTGGTTTCCTCTCGGCTCTGCTGCGATGCTTGTTCTGGGGGAAGCTGGCTGCCATGTGAAAAGCCCGGCTTCTCTGGTTCTGCTAGGCTGCAGATAGCCACTCCAGCCCGCAGCTCCAGCAGAACCGCCAACCGCTGGCCGGCATCAGGTGCCAGCTGTGCGGGTGAGCCGTCTTGATTACGCCCAGCCCAGTTGAGTCATCAGATGATGGCAGCTCCAGCAGGCATCTGAGGGCAACCGCATGAGAACCCCAAGCAAAAACAGCCCAGCTAAGCCCTTTCAGAGTTCTTGAGACCCCAGATTTGGAGCAAAATAAAACAGCTGTGGTTTTTTTTTTTTTTTTGGCACCATTGGAATTTCTAATTAGCAATAATCACCAGAAGACATGGAACTCATTTAATCTCCATTTCTCAGATAACGAAATTGAGACCCAGAGAGATTAAGCAGCTCGTACATGTTGTCATGCAGAGATAAGAGATCAGTACAGTTGATTCTAATATTCTGCCTCTTGACAATAATAAGGGGGAAAAATGCAAAGTTAACAAGTAGTTATGCACAGCACGTAAAAATGTGCCCGCCAGGCTCAGGGCTGTGGAGGAACCCATTGTTTCTGTTTCTGGAGACAGGTTCTTGCTGTGTTACCCAGGCTGGAGTGCAGTGGTGCAATCACAGCTCACTGTAGCCTTGACCTCCTGGGCCCAAGTGATGTACCCACCTCAGCCTCCTGAGTAGCTGGTACTACAGATGCATATCGCCGTGTGCCCGACTAATTTTATTTTTTTGGTAGAGATGGGCTTTTACTGTGTTGCCCAGGCTGGTCTCAATTCCTGAGCTGGATGACCCTCCCACCTTGGCCTCCCAAAGTGCTGGGATTACAAGCATGAGGCTTGGCCTCCAGTTTTCTCTGGACCCATTTTGGATGGATGGACTGTATAATATACACCACACCTTTAAGAGCTGAGCAATTCCTGCAAAAATCACAATTAATTTCACATTTCAAATTTGCAAAGTGTCAGTAAATGAACTTCTAACAATCTTTCTTCTTTCATCTGAAGCCTCCAAACTGCTTGGAGATCATCAGGGTTTTGAGATCACACAGGGGAAGCTCTGACCCTTTGACTCTTAGCATTTCAGGTCATGGAAGCTCAGAAGCTTCCCGGTGAAAAATATTAAAGCCATAAAATTAAAGGACATCAAATTTAACTGTTGGATGCATCTCGGAGTCCATCGCATCTAACCTTCCACCCAGGGCAAGACAAGAGAAAAGCATGTGTGAGTGAAGCGGCCATTCGGCAGGATGGCCTGAGCAGCTGCAGCAGACAGCTTGTGATTAACAGTCAAGGAACTGCAGAGAAAATATGCACATCAGATCACAGGGCTCAGGTGGTCACTGTGGCTGGGGACGGGGCCAGCCTCAAGGGTATGTAACCTGCGCAGTTGCCCAGGGCTCCCCACCTGGAAGGACCCCATGCTTGGTTCAATGCTCTGCTATTGCTGTCTTGAAATTCATAATAATTTTTGAACAAGGAGTCCAGAGTCCAGCATTTTCGTTTTTCCCTGAGCTTCACAAAAAGCTGGTGCAGGCTGGGGAGGTCAGGGGTTGGTTCAGGAATGAGCATTTCAGGCAGGTGAGCAGGACAGGCAAGACCTGGGGGCTAGAAAACCCCATCAGTTTGGGAAGCAGTGACTTGGCCAAGATCACCAATCAGGAAGCGGTAGTGCAAGGATTTAAACCCAGGCCTCTCGGACTCCAGGGCCTATGGTCTTGTTTTTTGAGATGGAGTTTTGCTGTTGTCGCCCAGGCTGGAGTGTAGTGGTGCAATCTCTGTTCACTGCAACCTCTGTCTCCTGGGTTCAAACGATTTTCCAGCCTCAGCCTCCCAAGTAGCTGGGATTACAGGCTCTCGCCACCACACCAGGCTAAGTTTTTGTATTTTTAGTAGAGATGGGGTTTCACCATTTGGCCAGGCTGGTCTTGAACTCCTGACCTCAAGTGATCTACCTGCCTCAGCCTCCCAAAGTGCTGGGATTACAGGTGTGAGCCAGCATGCCCGGCCTGGCCTGTGATCTTAAACACCTGACTCTTCTGTCTCCTGGGACGGACCTCACATCAGAGGTGTTCTCCTGATTATTCTTAAAATTGTGACTTTCTCTTCCAAGGAGCCTTCCTGGATTGCTCCAGCTCAGTCGTGCTCACCACTCCCTCCTTCCTTCATTCTTCCTTCCCATGGTGCTGATGCCCACCCCTGTTTCCCTTCCGCACTCCTCTTGGCTGGCATCTACCATGGCTTCCAGGCCCCCAAGACCATTCTGATGGAGCCTCACCCCCCAAAAAAGAAGTCTTGGGCTCACTTTTCTTGCTGCATACTGAATACAGACTTCACGGTACAGTCTTCTCACCTTCCCACTCTTAGAGCTGGGCTTC
This sequence comes from Alouatta palliata, assembly GCA_004027835.1. Lineage (NCBI taxonomy): Eukaryota > Metazoa > Chordata > Mammalia > Primates > Atelidae > Alouatta > Alouatta palliata. Next base: position 120,181 of record PVKV010003545.1, on the reverse strand, counting down.
TGCCTCAGTTTCCCTGCCTAAAACTCCGATGAATTGTGGGATAATGGGAGTCAGATGGACCTGGTTCACCTCCTGCCCCACCATCACTCCAGTGCAAGCAGCTTCACCTCTCCAGGCCTCAGTTTTCCTATCTGTTAAGTGAAGGTCCCATCCTAACCAAGTGACCAGGGTTAGTATCACCAGTGATGTGTCCTGTACCCCCTGACATGCAGCGATGACAATGTACTCTCCCTCTGGGCTGTTCTCCCCTACCCGTGACCCAGGTTAATGACAAGAAAGCATCAGACAGGCCAGGCACGGTGGCTCACGCCTGTAATCACAGCACTTTGGGAGATCGAGGCAGGTGGATCATCTGAGATCAGGAGGTCAAGACCAGCCAACATAGTGAAACCCTGTCTCTATTAAAAATATAAAAATTAGCCAGCATGGTGGTGGGCGCTTGTAATCCCAGCTACTCGGGAGGCTGAGGCAGGAGAATCGGTTGAACCCAGGAGGCTGAGGTTGTAGTGAGCTGAGATCTCGCCATTGCACTCCAGCCTGGGCGACAAGAGTAAAACTCCATCTCAAGAAAAAGAAAGAAAGCAAGGTTCAGACAAACCCAGATTGAGAGAAGTCTACAGCATATCTGACCAGTATCCTTCAGAATTGTCGAGGTCAAGCAGAGCAAGGACAGAACAGTAAACCGTCCCAGGCCAGGGGACTAAGGAGACAGGATGGCTACATACAATGTCGTGTCCCAGATGGGATCTGGGACATCTGCGGAAAAACAGGTAAATCTGGATGAAGGCTGGCGTTTAGTTAACGGTAATGCACCAATGCTAATTTCTTAATTTTGACAAATGTACCGTGGTTATATAAGGTGCTGGCACCAGGGGAAGCTGGGTGAAGGGTATCTGGGAACGCTCCGTGCTATCTTTGCATTGTTTTTATAGATCCAGAATTGTTCCAAAATGAAACATGGATTTTTAAAAAGCCCCTGCACTGCTGCTGTTGCTGTTTCCAGGGTCCCTCCCAGTTCCTCGGCTGACAGGTCCTCTCCCTGGTTACAAGGGTGGGCGTACCTGGGGTCACTCTGGCCACAGTGATTGGTCCAAGGGGTAAGCATGTGACTCATGCTGGGGCCAATCAGAGTCCTTCTCTAGAATTGTTCAGCTTGGTATGGGAAGAAAAGCTCTTCCCACTCTGGCCGTGAATCTGTCAGGCCGTAAGCTTGGCCCTGTCTGTGGAGGCTGCTGGTTCCCCTGCGACAGGGACAGTGGGCCCGAGAGAACTAAAGCACAAAGAGAGGAGGCTGATGGCATTCAAGATGGCCTCCTCGTCCTTCCCAGTCTTCCTCAAGGCACCCTGCCCTGTTATGGGAGTCAATATATTACCCTTGGTGTAATCCAGTTCAAACTGCTTTAAGTTGGATTTCTGTCACTTACAACCAATGAGTCCTGGGAACTGATGACGTCCCCTCTGGTTGTCATGAGGACACGTGGCATATCTACAACCTGGCACAGGGGAGCCACCCCTACGTGGTGAGGGGTCTTGCTATCCTCTCCAAGGAGTCTGGGGACAGCCCTGAACTCCAGCTCGCATGGCTGTGGCCCTGACACGGGCTCCCCTCCTGGCCCCACTTAGCCCCTGATAGGAAGGAGAGGTTCTGCTTCTAAGGAGCCCACCTGGCCCACAAATCCCTTCCCATCTCCAGGCCCTGCTCCAGCCTCCTCCTCTGCGTGTGGAGCTGGGGTGTGGGCTGTGACCGGAGCTGGGTCTATGGTGGAAGAGAGGGGAAGTCCCTATCACTACCCCAGCCAAACCCGGCAGAACCAAGGCACAGCTGGGTGTCAGATGCCAAGGCTGTGCCAATGCTTGTTCTGAGAATGGGTTGCGATGGGTCCTGTGAGCTGGAGTTCCATGGCCTCCAAGCATGAGGGAGGACGGAAAGCAGGAGATGAGGGAAAATGGGGAGATTCCGAGAAACCAGTCAGCATTCCCAGGAGCATCTTAGTGAGACCAAGGGCTCTTCTCTGAATGGCTCTCACTGCCCCTCCCGATGCTGCCCCCATGCCTTGCCCCTTCCAGGCGTCCTGCCCGCGTGCCCCTCCCATCTTTCGGGCAGGCGGTTGGAACACCTCTTCTTGTGTGACGATTTCCTTTGCCCAGTGCTCTCCCCCGGCCCCTAGGGCAGAGCCGAATTCACCTGCCTTCCTGCCTGCCCATCCATTTCCTCTCCTCATGCTGGCCACTGCCTCTTCCTTCCTTCCTTCATTTGTTCACTCAGACATACACTTGATCATTTTCCTTAGCAAGTATTTTTGGAGTGCCGACTGCATGGCAGACCCTGGGCACACAGAAGTGAACCGGACCCACCTGCCCTTGTGTTGGTGGCAGAGAGGGAGAAAGGAGGGGCTAGGTTTAGCAGGCAGAGTGGACAGGACCCCAGGTGCCATCCAGGTAGCATCTGCGATTTGGGCCCGAGTAACTTGGTCGCAGCCACACAAACCCTGCCTTCCTCAAGGAGTCTTGGGAATGTATACTACGCACCCTCCACCCCTGCCCGGGACCGTCAGTCCCCTAGATTGTACACTGAGAGGACCTCAGGAAAGGCACGATGCTAGGAAGGGACAAGCAATCGTGGGGCTAAGAATGGGGCTTTGAGCCTAAAATATCCCCAGCGTCTCGTGGCCACAGCCTGGCTGCATGTGCAGGGAAGGGGGGGATCATCGGCTCTTCTTCCCTGTGTGATCCTGGTCAAACTGCTTAGCATCTCTGAGCCTCCGCGGTCAAATGAGAGTGACAGAAGTGCCTCATAGATGGTTGTCATTATTCACAGAGACTTTAATTCATGTAGAGCACATGGCACTGAGCCTGAAGGAGAGTAAACACCTCCTTTTTGAGCTATTATTACGATTTTAGGTAGAGTGCGGCCAGGTTGCAGAAAACTGCAGATGCTGGGGTAAGGAGCTGCGCTGTACCCTGTGGAGTCAGAGCCTAGAAGTTTTTGAACAGAAAAAAGAACATGAAGAAACCAGCCAGTCAGCGCTTTTCTAGCCCCTGCAGCATCTGGAACCTCAGAGCCAGCAGCAGGTCGGCGGTGACAAGCCCAGCCACGAGGCCGGTGACCTCCAGCTCCCAGGAGCTGCCGGCTGCCCCAGTTCCGGACCCAGGCAGCAGCCTGCCCCCACCCCCAGCATCTCCCTGGATGTAGCCAGATAGATGGTTTAATAATGCAGGCCCCGGGTTGACCTCCTGGCAGCTGAGCTGGCTGAGTCTCGCTCCGCCCCGCCCCTGCTGTGGCTCCTGCAGAATCCTACCCCGGCAGAATTCCAGAGTTCCATGCAAGGGTGCTTAGATCCAACGGCAGCCGCTCAGCAGTGCAGGGCGCAGTGGCCTCCAGCTAGGGGACTGTATAGGTAATGAAGACGCAGAGACTTGAGCCTTCCTCCCTCCTCCTCCAGCTCTCTCTGGGGGTGTCTCAGAGGAGTCCCCTGGTTCAGAGAGCTGGGGGGAGGTGCTCTGCCATGGGGCAGTAGACACCCCACAGACGCCACTTCTGCCAGAGCAGGCCTTGGAGGTGGGGGATGGACATTCTCAGTCTGGCCCTTGCACCGTTGGGTGGGGCAGCTCACCAGGACCCTCCCCGAGCACCTGCTTATGACTGGCGAGGGGCTGGATGAGATGGGTGAACTGGCTGAGAATGGCTCAGTCAGCAGGTGTCAAAAGGGGTATCCCCCTGTCCTCCTGTCCCCTCCCTGTCTGACACACACTCCTGGGCTGCTCTACCAAGACTCAGGCATAGACTTGATCATTTTCTTTAGCAAATATTTTTGGAGTGCCAACTGCGTGGCAGACCCCGGGCACATGGAGGTGAATGAGACCCACCTGCCCTTGCCTTGGTGGAAGCAAGGGAGAGAGGAGGGGCTCAGTTTAGCAGACAGAGCGGACAGGACCCCAGGAGGCATCCAGGTAGCATCTGGGATTTGGGCCTGAGTAACTTGACTGCAGCCACACAAACCATCCCATCCAGTCATCTCAGCCTCTAGCCAGGCAAGCAGGGTACCATCAGCACCTCTAATGGGGTTATCTGGGGTTCCGCCCATAACTGGGTCTCTGGACCAATGGGCATCCACCTGGATACTTCAAAATATCCCCCAGAGTGTGGCTCTGTCCTCTGGCCCTCATAGGTACCCCCTCATTGGGGCCTCACCCTCAGCCACTCTTGATTCTTGTCCAGCGTTAGGGTCTTTATGCACATTCTTTATGCACCATAGCCTTGAACTGCCCTTGGCCCATAAACAATGAAGACCACGGGCTCTCAGAGTCAGAGTCTCCTAAGGAATCAGGCCGTCCAGTGTTGGCAGCCATGCCTCTAGTTCGGTTTTCGTCTTTGCTAGTCTGGTTGCAGAACACAGAACTTCCTCAACTTCCCCAAATCTAATTGATTGATCTCAAACCCACTGGCCCCCAAGAGGTTGCAGTGAGCTGAGATTGCGCCACTGCACTCCAGCCTGGACGACAGAGAGAGGCTCTGTTTCAATAAATAAATAAATAAATAAAAGAAAAAAATTGAATGTGTTCTTCACAATCCCTTTGCAATCAGGCCTCCTGGGGTCAGGGTCGGGGGGAGCTTCCTTCCCCTCACTTTCTTCCTGACCTGTGAATCTCTTCTCTCTCCCACTCAGTCTCCTCCACGCCCCAGCATCTGACAACTACCTTCACCCTTGCATGTCCTGACCTGTCAGAGGGCCCCCCTTCCAGAGGAGGTATCTCAGCCCCCATCCCTGCCTATTTCACTTGGAGCACGTGTTTCCTTCCAGGCCCATCTTTTCCTTCTGGGCTCTGTCTCACCACTGGCTCCTGCCCTCAGCGAGCTGGTGTCCTCAGTTCCAGCACCGGAGGCATGGCAGACATGAGATTTTAGGTCTGGATCCAAAGCAGGAATGTGACACCCCGAACAAGCTCTGGTGTGTGTGTGTGTCTCTGAAAGAATCACTTAACCTAATTTTCTTAGCATCAGCTCAAAATGCCACGGAGACCAAGTGAAAAAGATTTCACCTAAGTACAAAGGGTAAATCTTGTTATTCACCTTAAACAATGCATGAGGCTTTTAGTATTTCTGTGTTCCTCTCACTCTTGCTTCTCTGTTCTCTAAGCCCTGAAAGAAAGACTTTCTGGAAAAAATGTCCTCCGGGTGACGTAGCCAGGGCTGGGGGGTCCTTTGGATGTGGGCCATGCTTGTTCACCTTGAAAATAAAGGGCAATTTCTGGAGAGCTGTCAGCCATGGCAGCTCCTGTGTACCACTGAGGGATGCCTGAGCAGACGGGGTTCTGGTATGCAGGGCAGGGGTCCAGCCCACCCATGTCATCTGGCACTGACATTTCTGGAATGGCTGTGCTCTGGCTATTCTTGCTGCCCACGATCACTCTACCCACAGTGCAATTAGCCCAGCTGAGGGCAGGAAGAGGTACCTGGATTCACATGCCTCCCAGGCTGTATATGGTGGCGAGGAGAGGAGAAATTGGGGTGCTGGCGGGAGGCGGGGTAGATGCTGTGTGCCCAGAAGAGAACCTCCTAATATCCACATCTGTGGCTTGTTAATAAGAATATTGTGTGTAAATGGCCCTTCACAGTGCCTGTTCCTGAGTGAGCCCCTGACACCTGGTAGCTACTTGATAGGGGTGACCAAGCAAAGAATAAGCCGGGGGAGGTGGACACAGAGAATGAATAATGACATGATGTGATGTGTGCTGTCACTAAGGCCTCCGCAGAGTGTTCTGGGAGCCAGTGGAGGAAGAAGTAGCTCAGCCAGCCTGGCTAAGGAGTGGTCAGGGGAGGCTTCACTGAGGAGGTGGCCTGTAAGCAGTACCTGAGGATAGGTAGAAAGTGGACAGGTAGGGAAGGGATCTGAGAGGAGGAAAGGCTTCCCAGGTCAAGAGACAGTCTCAAAAGCGCAAAGGTGTGAAGACGATGGGTGTGAAATTCGGGGCATGGTCTGGAAAAGGCAGATATTGGTGTTGCTGGCACCCAGAGCATACGTGGGGTGATATTGAAGACGCTGGAGGAGTAAATAAGGACCAACTGCAAAGGGCCTTCTTTGGGCACGTTAAAGAGTTTGGATTTTTGGCTGGGCGTGGTGGCTCATGCCTGTAATCCCAGCACTTTAGGAGGCCAAGGCGGGAGGATCACCTGAGGTCAGGAGTTTGAGGCCAGCCTGGCCAACATGGTGAAACCTCATCTCTACCAAAAATGCAAAAATTAGCCAGGCGTGGTGGCAGTCACCTGTAATCCCAGCTACTCGGGAGGCTGAGGCAGGAGAATCACTTGAACCCGGGAGGCGGAGTTTGCAATGAGTGGAGATTGCACCATTGCACTCCAGCCGGGGTGACAGAAAGAGGCACCGTCTCAAAAATAAGTAAATAAATAAATGACTTAGGATTTTATCCTGTAGCAGAGAGGGCTTCCCTTCATCTCTGTTTTTATACCTGAGGCGGACATCACCAATGCCATTTTCTGCAAACGGTGAGAACCTCCAGGCAGCTGCTGCCAATTATTTGTCATGAGAAAGAGAACCTAAGCCTCCCTGCATGGGCTCTGGGGAGCTACTGGAGGGTTTAAACAGATGGGTGATGAGGGAATTTGTTGCGGGTATCCAGGTGACAGCAAGGCTGGCTTGGGACAGTGACGGTGGGAATGGGCACATTACTGCTCACGTTTGTCTCAGTTGTACCCATCCAGCTAGAGACGCCAGGCAGTCCCCTGAGCTCCTTGCTCCCTGCATCCCCAGGTCCTCAGGGTTCCCTCTGTGTGTGTGTGTGTGCGCATTAGATCTGTCTGGGATTGATTTTAACAAGGACCTTGCTATAAATCTGGAGCTGCACTATCTCACATGGCAGCCACAAGCTACATTATGGCTATTTAAATTTAAAGTAATAAAAATTAGAAATTTAGTTCCTCAGCCACACTAGCCACAATTCCAATCACTCAATAGCCACGTGCAGTTAGCGGCTACTGCCTTCCACAGTGCAGACGTGGATCGTTTCCACTACGGTCTAGAGAAAGCCCAATCGAGTGTCTAGCTGGTGTGGTCCACTATGACCCTCAGGCCAGGTCCACTCCCTCTTTGGCGGCAGAAATTGAGCTAAGAGCTGAAACTCTTGTCATTTTACATCTGTCCAGTAAGGGGAAAGTCTCCAAAGGGAGACTCTTAGAGCGTTTTAGAGCTTCAAACCACCTCCAGCGAGTCCAGCCAGACCTGGGTGCCCCAGGGAGATGGGAGCGTCCGGCATTGTGCTGAGGAAGCTGCTTTTGCTAACAGGCTCAGAGAGGGCTGTGACTTGCACTCTGGTGGATGACTGGGAACGTCTTGCAAACGGAGCCGCAAGAGGCTGTTTTGCCACTCGTTGCCTAGTATTCCTTGGGGTCATCACTGCTTAGCTCCTTGGGCAGGAGCGGATCAGAGGGCATCTGCCACTGCCGGTCTCAGAAAGTGCCTGAGAGCGGCAGCTGGGCTGTGGGACTGGGGAGCACGCTGTAGTTTCTTAAGGGATCCGCCAGAGGGCGCACAGGCCGTTATGTTCCGCCTGAGGGGCTCTTCCCACAGGGTCTTGGGGCTGGGATCTTGCTTCTTGCCCAGCCTTGTGGGGGGCACACACCATGTGTTGGATACCACCCCTGCCCTTTAGGAGGGCTCAGTTTAAAGGGCAGAGACAGCATATGGCTTGTTTGGGTTTGCAGCGAGGGACCTTGAAGGATGGGTAGGAGTGTGCCAGGCGGCTTGGGAGGTGCAGGTGTGGAGAGCAGAGGTGGGGAAAGCCCAGTAGTCCTCCATACCCCGAGACAACCAGTGGCCTGCGTCCCAGTGCTCGTCTGCCCTCCCAGCCCCATCCTGGGCCGTTCCCCTGTTCTCAGTTGACAGGAGGGAGGATTTTCTGGACAGACGATCTTTCTGCTCTAGTAATACCCAACTCTGTGGGGTTCCCTGTGCACACATACAAAGCTGTTTCATACCTCTGTGCCTTTGCACATGCTATTCCCACAGTCTGAGACACCTCCTCCTTCAGCTGGCCAACTCCTACTCATCCATCAAGATTCAGCTCAGGCAGCGGCTTCTTCTGGGGAGTCTCCTCATCCCAGACAGGCATGTGCTCCTACGAGGCGTTCCTGCAGCCTGGACTTCACTTCTGCGGTGCAACATCTGAGGACAGGCGCTGGTGCATGCGGTCCTATAAACGTGCTGGAGAAGTACAGGGCCTGCTGGCGGCTGGCTTCGGACATGCAGCTCACAGGGCCCCGGAAGGAGGTACTTGCATGCCCAAGAACCAAGGTATAGGCCCCGGATGCCCGAGCTTCTTGCATTTCCCACCTCCTCCTCCTCTTCTTCCCGGAATCTATCCCTTTGCGGGTGACAGCAGGTGGCCATGGGGCTTTGGTGTAAGGGGCAGGGAACTGGGCCTTTGGAAAGCCTAATGAAGCTTCTCTAGGCTGCAGATGAGCCCAGCATCCCCTGGACCTACTCCTGGAGGGGTGGGGAAAGGCAGTGAGTGCCCTGGCACAAGCTAGGGGAACGTAAAGTCTAATCCTGTCTGCAGGCTCGCTGTGTAACCTTGGGGGAGTCACTCCTTCCAAGCGAGCCTCAGTTGTCTGGCCTGTAAAATGGGAACGCAGCAGCCGCACTTCCCCAGTCGCCAGCGGTTGAGCGCGGTACCAACCAGCAGGGCGCAGGCGGCGGGGCACGGAGGTACCAAGTGGAGAGGGGGCCCATCCACGGAGGCGAAGTCCAGGGGTAGGGCGAGTCCAGGCGCACCTCGGGCGGCCCTGCCGCAAGTTTGCCCCCAGCTGTTGTATGCGCTGTCTGGGGCCGGACCGGGACCCGGACCCGGACCCAGCAGGGTGAGCCGCGCAGGAGGCCGGGGGGTGGACGGGGGCGCCCCCGGCCGGGGTTCGGGGCTCCGCGGGGCCGCCGCTGCCTCCCCGGGCGCTGCAGCTGCAACGGCGGCGCCAGGCGCGGCCCCCGCCCTGCGGGCGTGTGTCTGCGAACGCGCGTGTGTCCGTGGAGCGTGCGGCCGGCTCGGGGGCGGGAGCGGGCTCGCTGCGGAAAGGCCTGCGGAGGGCGCGGGGCGCGGGCGGGCGAACGGACAGACGGACACGGCCCGCACGCGGCCCCGGACGCGCGCCGCTCGGCCCCTCCCGGGCGCCCTCCCAGTCAAGGCAGGGGCGCGGCGGCGGGGAGGAGGGGGCGGCGGCGTCTGCGCGCACACGCGCGCTCCCAGACACACACACACACACACGCGGGCCACCCCACGGCCACGCGCCACGCACGGGGCCACGGCCGGGCGCCGCGCACCCCGCACCCACACCCGCGCTCACACTCACACTCACACTTACGCGCAGGCCCCGCGGCCGCCGCTGCCCGGAGGCGGCGCTTGGCCCGGATCCCAGCTGGGGCTGGGGTTGGGGTAAGTGAATTCCTCCGGATCCGGGCGCCGTGGCCGGCGAGACGGTGGGAGTCGGGGCTGGAGCCCGAGGGCTCCCGCTCCGCAAGTGGGGGTGGGGCTTGGAGGGGGACACGGAAGGGGGCATGAGACGGGGAGAGGCACCCCCAGTGTCTCCTGGGTCTGGGGATCCCCGTGAGACCCCCGGGGGACCACCCTGCGCGAGGGTGGTGGCGGCGGCGGTGGGCGGAGGCGGTGGGAGGACACGGAGGACGGTCGGTGAGGTGAGCATTTCTGGGGGTGGTGCAGAGGCTCGATGGTGGACGCTGTGCCAGCTAGTGCCACACTGCATCTCTCTGCCCCATCTTTTCGAATCGGGGTCCCTGACCCCCCTCTTTCACGGGGTGCTACCGGGTCAGGGCATTCATCCTCTAGCTGGTAAGAGGAGTTGACCGGTGGATGTCTGCTCGGGGGAGGGGGACCAGGGTGGGGCTTGTCAGCGGTGGGGTTGGTAGGACCAGAATTGGGGAGTGGGGACCTTGTAGAGGCGCTGGCAGGGACAGGGAGGGAGGCAGCCCTGGGGAGGTAGCATAAATCTCAGAGACTGCAGCTGGCAGGGCCAGGGCCACTGCTGGGTGTGTGTGTGTGTGTGTGTGTGTGTGTACGTGCGCGTGCGTGCCAGTGTGTGTGTGTGTGTGTGTGTGTGTGTGTGCCTGTGTGGGCTCCAGCAGCTGTCAGGGGAGGGAGAAGGGGTGGGTGTGTTGGCCGGTGGGGTGCCGTGTGCATGTGGGGAGGATTGTGCACACTGTGTGTGTGTGCGTGTGTGTGTGTGTGGACCCTGCTCTCTGTATACACACAAGCGCATACACGCACACACACACTGTCAGTGACCTGGCAGGGTTTTCTCCGAATGTTTAGAGGGAAGAGAGCTGTTGTGTGTGTGTGTGCGCGTGTGTGTGCGCACATCCACACACTCGGGCAGCTTGTGTCCAAGACAGAGGCCACCAAGCCGTGATGTGTCAGGCGTGCCCAAGGAGGGAGATGAGAAGGGGACAGTGGTGCTGACCGTGCACTCGGCTGGGGAGGAACCTGGTACTCGGCACTTTGTGCAGCTCAGGGCTCTGCGCTTGCCCCTTCCCCCTGGACTCCTCCCACCCAGCAGCTGCGGCTGGAGGGCACTGCCTTGGTCCCTTGCTGAGACACAGGTGTTGGGTTAGAGAGTGAGTGTGTGTGTGTGTGTGTGTGTGTGTGTGTGTGTCTGGGCTGCGGCTGTCGCTGTCAGCAGGCCAGGCTGTCGGAGGCGAGGAGCTGGGGGGAGAAGGGTGCTGGCAGCACCTGGAGGAATGTGGTGGAAACTGTGGGGCGCAGACGGCCGGCGCAGTTACTGAGGGGCGTTTTAATATGCGAGCTGCATCATGAGCCAGGACTGGAGTGTGTGCGTGTGTGGGTGTGTATGTGCCTGGCTGACACCCCTGTTCCCGTGGCCCGTGGCCACCTGTGGGACGTGTCATGTCTGGGCCACCAGCAAAGCATGTGGTTGTTCACATGTGTGCAAATGTGTGTCCCGTGAGAGGGCGAAGGTGCCGGTGCTGTCCTGGTGAGCCGGGGGCCCTGTTGCTGGGTGTGTGGGGAGGTGGGCACCTCTGGGCCGTCTACCCCTAGGCAGAAAGAAAGAGGAGTAATTGTGGGGACATCAGGAAAAAGTATGTATGTGACGTCAGTGAGAACCTCAGGTGTGACATAAGCCCCAGGCTGCAGGTGGCGTCAGTGGGACAGTATTGCAGAGTCGTTTCCCCCGCCGGAGTTTGTGAGTGTGACGTCAGGGGGGTGTGTGGCCCGGTGTGGTTATGTCCCCTGTGTATGAGGGGTGGGAAGGGGAGAGGGATGAAGCCTTAGGGTGGACGGTCCCTCCCAAGAGGCCCCGTTTCCCAGTGTCCTGAGTGGGCATGGGACCCCTTTCCTTAAGGCCTGTCCCCTGAATAGTGTACCTCCCCTGCCCCGACACGCTGCAGCCCCCTGTCTGACCTCCCCAGTCCCTGTTTTCCTCCGCAGCCCAGCCAGGTCCACCACCCCTGGGTGCATGTGCTTTCATGAGTGTGTATGTGTGTCAGTGCATGTGACAATAGAAAATGGCCACAGGCAGGGAGCCTGAGACCATTGGTTTGAATCCCATTTTTGCCACTTTCTGTGTTTCGTGATTTAAGCATTCCCATAGCCTCTCTGAGCCTCAGTCTCTCCTCTGTAACACGGGCTTGGGGTTAGAGAGGTGAAGGGGTTAAGGAGACCGTGGGTCTTGTCAACTGAGGGGATGCTGGTGCCTGGCATATGATGGGGGCTCAGTCCATGTGAGCTATGTCCCCTCACTTCCTGTCCCCCCAGCCCAAGGTAGCTGCTTTCCTGTTTTGGTTTAAGTCTAACTTTGTAAAGAACTTGCTTTTCTTTCCTTGGATTTCCATGGCAGTCTTTGGAGGTGGGTGGGCTGGCTGCTGTTATGTGGAGGTTTGACACTGAGGTGTGGAATAAGCTGTTGATTTAATATGACTTCCCCCCTGCCCTTGGAGGCTGCAGGGAGACACATTTGACGACCCAGTCCCTGCTTGAGGGCACTGTCATTTCATGACAATATGTGGTGCCATGAGGAATTGGAGGCGGGGTGCCAGGTGATGAGCCCAAGGCCAAGGGGTCTCTGGCTCCAGGAGAGGCTGCTCTGGACTCCCAAGTCAGTGCTCTCTTGCTCTTCCACCCGCAAGTTCCACAGAGTCAGGGTGATAGAAACGGGCACACCAGCTGCAAGCCTTCCCCAGTGGGGCACGTCAGGGGCGGTCACTGGGGGCTCCATGCCAGTTCCCCAACGCCCCCTGAGGTCTTCTAGGATGCCTGTTTCGGGCAGCAGAACCAGGTTCCAGTGACACCCCTGCCGCATCTGCATCCTGGCTGTGTGTGACAGGGGTCAGCTCTCCCGTCTCTGTAAGAGGGCGGTGGCAGCTTGCCTTGCGGTGTGAAAGTGTGACAGCTGCGTGCAGGGCTGGGAGGCATGCATCGCTGCTACCCTCATCTGCTCTGGCCATAGTGCCTGGGGGCCCAGCTCCTCTCTCTTGGTGCCCTCGCCCGCCCCGTGCTGTGACGTGTGTGCTGCGTGGAGTGGATGGCCGAGAAGCAGGATCGCCTCAAAGCCTGACCTTCTTAGCGATCAGACCTCTTCAGGAGCCGAGTTAATGTTAACCCAAGCCTCTGCCTCCTGGCATCCCAGCCCAATCCCCAATTAAATTAGCCTTCTCTTGGCTCAATTACCACCTGGGGCACAGGCACTGACATGATTACTGGACATGGCGTCTGGGGGCTGGAATAATTGAGCCCTCTCTCCTTCCCCCTAGCTCTGCAGACAGTCCCCAGAAAAGCCCCAGAGAAGCCCCGAGGACTGAAGAGGCACCAGGACAGGCGAGCTTCTGCCTGCAGTGCCAGAGGACAGGTGCTGGCTGCACCATGCTGATGATTGAAATAGTAATAATTATACTGATAATAATGATATCGGCTAATATTATTGAGTCCCTACTGAGAGCCGGGCCGGGTTTGGAGCTCTTTATAAGCGGCGTTCGTTTATAAAAGCCAGCTGCAGTAGGAGCTGTAATTATTTCTCATTTTGAAGACAAACAGAGAGGTTACAGACCAGTCCAGGGCCACACAGCGATGGAACCAGAACTGGAACCCCCCCAAGGGAGACTCTGACATCAGCACCACTGGCTGCTAAACCCCATTGCTAGGTGGGCCTGGAAGCCTCTACCTCTTGGGCATACCCCTCTCACTGAAGGATCGCTCTGGGCCTTGCTTTGCTCATCTGTAAATGGGTGCAGTGACCCTGCCCTGGGGAAGCTGGGGGCCGGGGAAGCCCTTTGCTGTGGCTGCAAGGACAGACAGGAAAGGAGGGGCCTCAAGGCGGTGTTGCGTCCCAATCCCCCCATCCCGTTCCTCCTGCGCCCCTCCCCTACAGGGACCGGAAGTCCCCAAAGGCAGCCCCTTGTTCCCTGGCCCTCCACGGCGCCTCACACAGCAGCGCTTGGAGCCCCCCACCCGCCACCCCGTGACAGTGGGGAGGCTGCCCCGGGATCAGTGTTTTCCTCAGGTCCCGAGTCTGTCGTGGTCTCAGCTGTGGTCCCCTGGACTCCCCGCTTCCTGGCCATCTTGCCTGTGGAAAGGGCAGGGGCCCAGGTTCCCTCCAGGGCTCCAAATCCTGCCTCTTTTCCTCCTGGGTATGTGTGCTGGGCAAGTCACTTCCCCTCCCTGAGGCCCCGTTTCCTCAATTCGAAGTGGAGACGAAAGTGCCGAATTCTTGGCTGGGCGCGGTGGCTCCTGCCTGAAATGCTAGCACTTCCGGAGGCCGAGGCGGGCGGATCACCTGAGATCAGGAGATCTTGGGAGGTTGAGGCAGGAGAATCACATGAACCCGGGAGGCCAAGGTTGCAGTGAGCCAGGATTGTGCCACTGGGTGACAGAGGAAGACTCCGTCTCAAAAAAAAAAAAAAAAAAAAATCCTCCCTAGTAACTGGAGATTACAGGCGGGCACCAGCATGCCCAGCTAATTTTTGTATTTTCAGTAGAGACAGGGTTTCACCATATTGACCAGGCTGGTCTTGAACTTCTGGCCTTGTGATCCACCCGCCTCAACCTCTCAAAGTGCTGGGATCACAGGCGTGAGTCACCAAGCCCGGCCAAAAAACCAAACCAAACCAAACCAAAACTCAAAACAAAAACCCCGAAACAAAAACCGAATTCCTAACCCTTCTGCGTTGTCCTAAAGGTCATGCTAAAGGTTAGGTACGAGAAGGCCACCTGTGTGACATCCTGTCTGGCACACGGGATGCCACTATTTTCCTGCCTCTTCCCATCTGACCCCTCCATGCATTCCTGGCCTCCTGGAGGGCTCTGCACTGTGCACGCCTGTGTGTGTTTCCTTCCCACCCTTTTCACCCTCTGCTTTTCACCCCCTGAAGTGCATGGAAACTGCTGGGGGCTAAGGAAGCCTGAGAAGGGCCTGGGAGCTGCCAGCCTGCACCCTCCACCGGCTGCTGTAATGTGCAATGGGGCCAGGAGGGGGTAGGCTGTGTCTTTGCTTGTCTGTATGCGTGTGACTGTGTGTATACACGGGTCACCACCTCTCTCAGGAGGAAATAGGGAATGAATCCCAAGGGCTGCCTGACCAGCCTGCTGTGGGCCTAGTCCCAAGACCCAGGCCTGACTCAGTTTCCTCCCTTGACCTGTCTGTCATCCCTCTCCCCCTACAATTACTCCTGAATCTTGGAGAGACAGAGGCTGTGGGGTCAGCCTACCTGCCTCCCTACCTTCTTGGCCCTTCTCATTCCCCAGGGGATTTCCTGCAGCTGCCTATTTCCTGTCTATTTATCCAACTGTGTGTCAGCTCTGTGCAGGCAGAGACTGGTAGGCCCTCAAAAAATACTTATTAAACAAATTCCTTTCATCTACATGCTACCGAGGACAGATCGCTGTATTTTGCATTCAGATGGCAGGGGCGCACACACTCTTATTAGCATGTTTCACCCAGGGAGAAATGCTGTGTCTTGGAGCTCAGGCAGGAACCCCCAAGAGAGGAGCTCAGGGCCCTGGAGGAGAGGTGGGGCACAGGCAGCTCTGGCAAGTGCCCAGCGTGGGGTCTGCACACAGTAGGGCTTGCTCGACAGGTGATTCTTGTCCCTCTGTGAGCTGACCGAGAGGGGGTTGCTGCTGCAGGTTGGAAGCCAGGTGTGGAGCGAGCCTCCCGGGAAGGGCTGGAGAGGTTGCGCCGACTTCTGCTCTGGGCTCTGCAGAACTCCCTTGATTGTGCACCTGCCAGATATCGGGCAAGGCATTCTCTCTTATCTTGTTTGATTTTGGCAGGAGGATTATGAAAGAGGTCCTGCCTGCCCCTGGGTGGGGGTGTGCCAGATGGAGTGACCGTGTGAGCAGGGGCCTGGAGGTGGGGAAACCGAGTGGATTTCGAGAAGAGGAGTCTGGACATGTAGTTTGAGGATCAACCACACCAGACTATCCACGCTGCGCCAAGAAATTGAGCAATATCCTTTTTGTCCAGGGCATTAGAATCTCTGGGCGTTGCTTAAAATGCAGATGCTTGGGCCCAGTCCACTGAGATTTTGATTGGGAGAGTCAATGAGGGGCCCAGGAACTTGCAATTTTAATGCTTTCCCGAAGATTAATTCACCCACATTTGCTGGTTGGATGGCAGCTGCGTGTTCCCCGGGGTCTCTGAGACTCCTCCCAGAATCTTCCCGAGCCAGCAAAGCCATCCTCATTTTCCAGAGGAGGAGCTTGAGCTCAGAGAAGTGCCTAAGCTTCGGTGCCACAGCAGCAAGACGGGCCGATACCAATAATACTGACTAATCATCTTCCGTGTTCGTTGCCTGCTGCTCTAAGCCTGTATAAGGAGCCCCTCATTAAATCCTCATAACGCCCCTCTCCATCATTCCTGTTGCACAGAGGAGGAATCTGAGCAGAGCGTGTGGTCACGGGTTCGAGGCCGCACAACTGCTAACGCCAGGCACGTTAGCAGCCTAAAGTGTGGTCGGGATGAAGTGAGGCTGGAGGGGGCCTGCTCCAGCACCTCGGACAGGGCGAATGCCCTCCCTCTCCCTTCCTGTGGAGCGAGGGCGCCGGTGGAGCTGAGCTTGCGGCTGTGCCTGCGAGCAGAGGCCAGAGGCCGAGGTGGAGTGAGGGCAGAGAAGCGGCGAGGAGGGCGAAGAGCAGGGGAGGCATCCTGGAGGAGGCGACGCAGAGCCGCGTAGCGGTGGCTCGATACAGTGCATCCACTTGGTGGAGGGAGACCTGGGTCTGGCGGGCGGCGGGCGTGTCCGTCCCAGGGGCGCACGAGGTAGGTGGGTGGTGGCGGCGGGCCGGAGGAGGGGGCGGGCGGGGACTGCCGCGGACCTGGAGCGGTGGGGGCAAGAGCGCGCTTGGAGCTCCGCCGGGGCCGCACCGCCCCCCGCGCCGACCCCGCCGCGCTCTCCACCCCTGCATGGTGGTCCTCCGCCTGCCGCCGCCCGCCCGGCCAGCCTCCGGAACTTGGGCCGGACTGGCCCGGCTCTCCGCCTTACTTGCCTGTGTTTAGAATTTGCAGCCGCAGCCGCTGGGCTCTGCGCAGTGCGAGGGATCCGAAAGCCGCCGGCAGGGGCGGGGGCTGGCGGCGGGGCCGGCCGCTCTGGGCAGGGGCATAGGGGGCGACCGGAGCTGGGACCTGGCGAGTTGCTGGTAACGGCATGTGTGTGCCAGGTGGGTGTGGACGGCATGGGATGCGCCGCGTGAACTGCCCTGGGAGCGCTGTGGCGTGCAGGCGTGGCTGTGCTGGGGGTGTGTGGGGACATGGGCATTGGCACGTGTGTCCAGGAGTGGTTCCCTGCGTTTGGGCATGCTTGGAGCATGTATGTTTTGGCGTGTGTCTATGTTGGGGGCCCCGTGTCCCTGGGCACGTTTTTCTGGGTGTGTTTGGGGAGCCTGAGGAGGGGCAGTCCACGGTGCCCCTGGTTCGTGCGTCTGTGCAGTGGCTCCATGCATTTTGGCACCAGCGCGGGCCTGCGTGTTGGGGAGTGTGTCTGTGTGGGGCGCCCCTGTGTGCCGGTTCAGCCGTGTGCAGTGCACCTTGGTCTCGGGGCCCACAGGTCTTTGGGTCTGTGATGTGCGTTTCTCTGCAGCGGTAGGATGTCCTGTGTGGCTTCTGTCTGGGTGTGCTCTGGGACGACTGAGGTGTGTGTGTTTGGGTATAGTGTGTGCCTCTGGGGTGCTTTCCCATCCCTGCTGGCTGAGGGGTGCGGGGTCAATTGTTTGCCTCCAGCTAGGCCTGGGAGCCTTTCCTGGAGGCAGTTGGCCCTTCTAGTTCTTTGCCTTTGGGTGGGGGTGACGGAGTTGAGGCAGCGAGGGAGGTGGGGGAGGGGAGGCCCAAGTGTGTGTTTATTTTCCGTAGGGCGCCGCTGGCTGCCAGTGCTTGGTGGGTCTACATATGTTTGTGAATGGCGATGCCGAGGGGGCCGAGGTGTGAGCCCCTGCCTGCGGAGGAGGGCCAAGAGTACCATCTGGGCTGGTGGAGTGCCGGGCCGGACAGGGAGAGGGGCCTCTTCGGAAAGGGCTGAGTGTGTGTGTGCATGTGTGCGCGCAGATGGAGGCGAGGTTCTGCCGAGGGCCGTCTGTCTGGGAGCGCCGGTCTGTGCAGGTGGAGGTCAGCCAGGTACTGTGCTCTCAGGCTGTGTGTGAGCCCATATGGCGGGAAGGTGGGGGAGAGGTATCGCACCTGGCGGGGCACAGGCTAGGCACGTAGGGGAAGGCGTGTGCCAGTCCTGGTGGAGTTCTGAAGAGGAGAGGAGGTGCCGAGGACGAGGGTGTCTTGTTCCCTGGGCCGGGCCGATGAGGGCAGTGGGTGGCATTGGTGATCCGAGTGACCGACAGGAGAGGGGGTGGTTGGGCATGGAGGGGGCGAGGGCTGTGTGGGGGACTGCGTGTCAGGGGAGTGTGGGGTGTGTGTGCACACACATGTGAGTGCGACATGTGTGACCGTGGCTGTGAGCGGGGTGTGAGGCTGGGATGTGACTCGGCAGCCACCTCCAGGCTGTGGAGCCCAGTAGGGAGTGTGGGACAAGGTGGAGGGGTGGGAGTGGGGGCCCCTTGCTTCCCAGAAAACTCACCCATCTGGGCCTGCTCCTGCTGCCAGGGGCTTGAAAGAAGCCCTGTGGCCCCTGGCCTCTCCCCTGGCCCCTGAGCCCATGGGTTACGATGGGAAGCCGCAGCCCTCCATCTCTCCTGTCTCACACCCTTCTGCCTCTACCTCCATCTCTTCTCCTCTCCCTGCCCCATCTCTCCATCTCTGTGCCTTCACGTCTCTGCCTCCACCTCTCTCCGAGTCTCCCCATCTCTCCCCGCCCCGTCTCCCCTATCTCTCTATCTCTGTCTCCCCATCTCTCTCCTCCATCTCCCTCCATTCCTCCTCTCCCTTTGCCTCCTCCCTCTGTCTCACCCTGATATTCATTTGTGGTATATTCGGTTGCCATGGGAAACCCAAGAAAGAAGTGAGTGTACCCTTCAAGACTTCAGCATTTTCCCTCCTCCCTCCCTCCTGCTGTCCCCCCTCCCTCTCCTCCCCTTCTCTCCCTCCCTCCCCTCTCTCCCCCTCGCCTCCTTGCAGAAGGAGAGGACTTGGTGAGGAGCTGCTGCCACCCGAGCTGGGCCAGGACCTGAGATCTCATTGCTACTGCTGCTGCTGCTGCCTGGGGGACCTTTCTGAGACCCAGGCTGGGGACAGTACTGGAGGGACCTCCTCTGCTGCAGACATCTGGTAAGGACAGGGTCCTTTTGCCTGTGTGTGTGTGTGTGTGTGTGTGTGTGTGTGTGTGTGTGGCTGTCTGTGGGCACAGCTCACATGACCTGGCCTTGCAAACCTGTGATGTGTCTCAGTCTCAGGCTCCTGTGTGTTCCTTCCTGCGGGCCCAGCCCCTGCCCCCAGCCGTGGGCACCCCTCCCACCTAGCTGTCCTTCCACAGGGCCTGTGAGGCAGCCTGCAGACAGAGTGGCAGGCCTGCTGGGGGCTAAGTCAGGTCCACTGGGGAGGGTGGGCTGGAAGCCCCTGATGGCTCACCCGGCGGAGAGGCTGAGCCAGGCCTAGTCCACACTCCAGCAGGGCAGGGGGCATCTGTGCACCTGCTGGGGGTGGAGAGCCAGCTTCTAGGAGAAGGCCTGGGAGAGCATGGTGGAGGTCTCAGGTGGGGGTCTTCCCATTGCAGAGAGAGGGGCTGGGACTGAGCCGGGAGGAGGGGAAAACACCAGCGGAATTGAAGTGGGGCCTGATCCCGTGTCATTTAATTTTGGAGGCACAGGGAGAGCTGTCTGGCACTAGGAGGCCGCAAGCAGGCAGACAGGCAGGCAGAAGGAGCTGCTCCATCCTGGCTAGGGCTGGTGGCTGCCCTGGAGAGGAAAGGAGAGGCTGGGGCTGTCACAGAGGCTGTGTTGGTGGTGGCCACGTGGAGGGAGCTGTTGTCCAGGCGGCGCTGAGTGACGATGGTTGCCGTGGCGAGGGAGCCGCCTCTGTAGCATTGTGGTCTCCGTGGAGAGAGGAGGAGACAGAGGAAGGAGGCTGGCTGGCTGCGCACCGTGTTGGTGGTTGCTAAGGATAGGGAGATGCTGTCTCCAAGGTGCGGTGGTCCCCATGTGGAAGGGCTGTGGCTGTCGAGGTGTTGGAGGTCCCCAGGAAAGGGATAGTGACGGGCGCCCTGGAGGGGGCTTGTGCAGGGTGGTGGGTGCTCTCTGGAGGACGAGGAGGTGTGGTGGGGGAAGGGCTGCTGCAGGGACTTGGTGTTGCTGTCACAGGCTGAAGTGGGGCTTCTTGGTGGTGGAGGGGTGGGCAGTGAGGCACAGCGAGCGGGTCTGTGCTTATCCTGCCTGTCGTGGACAGACCGGAGACCCTGCTGCACCAGCTCGCATCCGCCCAGCACCTCCGCCCAGCCCTCCCTCCCACTTCTATGGCCACGATCTTCCCACTTCTGCCTCCTTGAGCCCTCCCACTCCCCAGGGCCTTGTGATCACATGAGTCTCTTGTCTGGGCACATGCTCCTTTCTTGCCCCCAAGTGACTGTCCCCATAGTGACTCTGTCCCCATCCTTCATGTTTGCTGAGGACCTGTTGACCCAGTGCTGTTCTCTGGGGAGCCCAGCATTGGTACCTGCCTTTGAAGTATCAGACAGGGGAAGTGACTTGCCCAAGGTCACACAGCAGGCATGCTCTGGGGGCATCTCCCTCCATGAGTGCCTGACTCAGCAGGCCTAACTCCTTCCCTGGGGGAGCCTGTCTCTCTGACACCGTTGAGTCCCCTCTCTCCCCTCAGTCCCCAGGGATTCTCCTGAAATAGCATTTCATTCAAATTCTAACAACAGGAAGCCGCATAGGACAGCACCAAGTTCTTGCTTTGCAACCTGGCTCTGGGTTTTACGGTGGAGAACCTCTTGCCTCAGTTTCCCTCTCTGTAAAGCAGAGATGAGGCACATGCCTCCCAGGGTGGCTGTTATTTGGGCTCATGGATGTGATGTCCCTTGTGTGGCTCCTGGTAGGTAATAGACTCTCAGTAACTGGGAACCACCACCACCACCATCATCATTACCTTTAAAAATCATTTTAAAGGCTGGCGTGGTGGCTCACACCTGTCATCTCAGCACTTTAGGAGGCCAAGGTGGGTGGATCATGAAGTCAGGAGATCGAGACCATCCTGGCCAACGTGGTGATACCCCATCTCTACTAAAAATACAAAAATTAGCCAGGCATGGTGGTGCATACCTGTAGTTCCAGCTGCTCGGAAGGTCAAGGCAGAAGAATCACTTGAACCCAGGAGGCGGAGGTTGCGGTGAGCCAAGATTGCGCCACTACACTCCAGCCTGGCGACAGAGTGAGACTTCGTCTCAAAAAAAAAATCGTTTCAAAATGATTTTCTGACACGCGTGGGGCAGCCAGATCTCACTGGAGTTCTGTGACGTTGTACCCTTCCCCATGACCCTTAGCGGTGGGAGTATGGTCCTGAGTTCATGGTAACACGCATGGGGCCGGAAAGGCAGAAAACCTCCTGATGGGCACATAGTGCCCCGATGGCTGAGCCAGGGTGGAGCCAGGTGTGGGAGGCTCCCTCTCTGGTGCTCCTGGCCCACCTGCCCCAGGGCCTGTGTGTGTACTTTAATCAGGCGAGCCCTGTCCTCACAGCTGTTGCCTGAGTCCCTGCCCCCTGTTCTCTTCTGTGGGACTCGGGTGCCCTGAGCTGCTCAGCCCGCCCTGGCCTAGGGTGCAGTGTTCCAGGCACGTGGCTAATGGTGCCCTGAGAATAACTGAGTCAGGGGAAGGAAGTCTGCCCTACCATTTTGGCATCACCAGGGGGACAGGCCGGGCAGGGGACTGAGAGGGATGCCCAAAGAGGGCCACTTGAGAGGCTTGGGAAGTGATGGATGACTGTCTTTTAAGTGATGAGGGCCTGAGTTCAAATCCCAACGCTGCCGCTTTCCTGGCAGATGTCCTTAGGCATGTTTCTCCACCTTTCCGGGCCTCAGTTTCTTGACCTGTACAATGGGGATAATAAGAACCCCCACTTCACCTTGCTAGTGCAAGGCTAGGGGACAAAGTAAGTCACAGGGCTTGGCACTGGGAGGTACTCTGGGTGGCAGCTGCTAACATGTCAGGTGGCCTGGGAAAGAGGAGAGAGGGCTGTCCTGGGTGGCCTCAAAGGGCAGGCTGAGACCTCAGCTCATGCTGGAGACTTTCTGACAGCCTGAGCTGTCTTGGGATGGGAAAGGGGAATGTAGTGAGCGCTCTTTGTGAGACTGCCCAAGGCTGCCAGGAACATGGGGTTTGAGAGCACTGGACTTAGGTTCATGTCCTGATGCTGTCATTTATGGGCTCTGGGATCTTGGGAACCTCAGTTTTCTCACCTGCAAAATGGGAGGACTACCAGTGGAAGCAGGTTACTTTAAGTGAATGAAAGGATGTGGAAGAGAACTAGGATGAACGTCAAGCTGTATAGCAACCTGGTTTCCAGAGGAGGAACGCAAGGAGGAAGGGGTTTGAGAGGTGTACAGCCGTAATGCTGACAGCTGCGGTTTATTGAGCATCTGCTATTTGCCAGGCGTTTTCCCACAGGTTCCAGATCTCACTGGATTCACTGGCCTTTGACCTTGCTGTTCCTTCTGTGCTCACTGCTGCTCCCCTGGCTCAGTGCATGGCTGTCTCCTGTTCTGGTTAATTGTCACCTCCTCAGGGAAGTCCTCCCTGACCACCCTGTCCTTTGCTCTTGGCCTCTGCCTGTTTTCTTAGAGCTCTGAACACAGTTTGATGCTGTTTTATCTGCTTTCTAACTCTCTGCCCTCCCACCCCTGTAGAGTATCAGCTCCCTGAAGGCAGCTTTTTTGGTCTTGTTCTCTGCTCTATCCCAAGTGCCTTGAATGAGTCCTGGCATATAGTAGATGTTCAGTAAATATGTGCGAATGCTCACACACACACGTGCTCACACACATATGGCTGGTGGGATAGGTAACCCCACCAGCCACCCTGGGAGGTCAGTCTTGCTATTCCCATTTTATACAAGAGGACGGTGAGGCCAGGGGGGCCTGGTAAGTTGCCATGGGTACACAGCAGGATGTGGGTGGCAAGCCTGGCATTTGACCCGACGTCCAGTCCTGTCTTCTGCTGCTGTGTACCACCTTGTTGGGAGACCTTGCATTTCTGGTTAAAGAACTGGGACCTGACACTAGATGCAGAGTCAAAATCACAGAAGGTTCTTAGATGGGGAATGCTTGTGCCGTAACGAACAGCTTTTGGTAGCAGCCTGAATCGTCAGAAGAAATCAGTTGAGACGCTCACTAGCTGTGTGTCCTCAGGCAAATAACTTAAGTACTGTGTACCACAGTTTACCTGTCTGTAAAATCCGGATACTATCTAGGCTGCCTTCTAGGAGGCAGTGGGCTTTGAGCTTTGATTTGTGGCTTGGCTCTGAGGCCTCCTCCCCAATGTCGCCATTAATGGGCTGTGGGACTTTTTTTTTTTTTTTTTTTGAGCTAGGCTCTTGCTCGGTTGCTCGGACTGGAGTGCAGTGGTGCAGTCATGGCTCACTGCAGCCTTGACCTCCTGGGCTCAAGCGATCCGCTCATCTCGGCCTCCTGAGTAGCTGGGACTACGGGCGCATGCCACCACGCCCAGCTAATTTTTTTTTTTTTTTTTTTTAGAGATGGGGTCTCACTGTGTTGCCCAGGCTGGCTGTGGGGTCTTGGGAGCCTTCACCAGCCTAGTCCTAGGCGGCCTCACTGCTGGCTGTAGAGGGATTTGAGAATTTGGCTTCTGAATAGGCAACATTTTACGTGCCTGGGACAGGTGGTTTTCTGCCCTGCCAGCCTGTGCCCTCTCACCCCCACTTCTGCCAGCCCCACCTCTTATCCCTCTAAGCCAGAAGAGGGAATAAAGGTGAGAGAAAACCAGGTTGGGATTCAGCACTTCTTCTGTGCTGGGCTTTTCTGCCTGGACCCCACCCCTTCTGCGGCTGCAGCAGACCCTGTGTGTTTGTCATATACGGTTACAAATGACTAGATAGAGGCCTGGAGAGACTTTCTTCCAGGGTGAGGAGCAGGGATTTGGACCTGCACCCGGAGGTCCCTGCCCACGCTGTGTCTGGGAAGGGCGAGCATGGGTAGGGGCTCCTGGCCCAGACCCACTCCTGGGTCACCTGGGGAGGGGGCTGCTGCTCCCAGCTCTGCCAGGATGAACTTAGAGTGCTGGGCCCCCAGTGGCAGAAGCTGGACCTGGAGGGGCTGTGGAAGGGACAGGCTGCTCCCCCAGCCTGGCTGCCAACCCCACTGGCAACCGCGCCAGTCCAGAGAATAGATCTGGCCTTGTGTAAGGCTATCCTGATGCCTTGCTCAACACACCATTTGTTTGGGGAGGAGAAAGGGGGGTCTGTGGTGCCCAACAGAGGTGGGATTCATGGACAGGGCCCGGCAGTGGGGGGGTAGCCTGCCTGGTACTGGCCAGGCCTGGAAGCTCGCCAGGAAGAAGGGAGAGCAGGGGCTGAGGTGTGGCCTGGGGTCCTGCTTGGCCCTTTGGGGCAGCGTCCTGCCGTCGGGTAGAGGGCTGTATGGATGGGGGTGCTGGAGGAGGGGTCTTGACTTCCTAGTCTTGACTAGGAAGGGGAGTTGACTTCCTAGTCTTTGGGCAGGGGAGTTCCCTGTCTGAGGGAGATACAGCCTCAACTCCCAGGAGCCCCAGTCTGAGGGTGGAGGCACTGTGGGTGTGCTGGGCTCAGTCTGCTTGTTTTTTTTCTTTTTGTGATGGAGTTTTGCTCTCTTGGCCGGGCTGGAGTGCAGTGGCATGATTTTGGCTCACTGTAACCTCCACTTCCTGGGTTCAAGTGATTCTCCTGCCTCAGCTTCCCAAGTAGCTGGGATTACAGATGAGCGTCACCATGCATAGCTAATTTTTTTTTTTGTATTTTTAGTAGAGACGGGGTTTCACCATGTTGGCCAGGCTGGTCTGGAACTCCTGACCTCAGGTGATCCACCTGCCTTTGGCTCCCAAAGTGCTGGGATTACAGGCGTGAGCCACTGTGCCCGGCCTCGGTCTGCTTTCTGAATGTTGGAGGAGAGATGGTCCACTGAGTGGAGGTTCCTGGAGCTTGGGGAAGACTTTTTTTGGAGGAGGCAATTCCTGAGGACTGGGAGTGGTTGGATTGGGGCAGGGACTGCAGGAAGCCCCATTTGGTGGTGGGAAGCAGGCATCGTGAGTTAGATCTCATGCCTGAGTGGTCACATGCCCTGGTCTCAGTTTGCTTATCTGTGAAATGGGTCTCAGTTTGCTTATCTGTGAAATGGCCATGCTCCTGGAGGGGATGGAGTGAAATAGGGTTGGAGATAGGAGTATCTGCACACAGTAGGTCCACAGGGCTGCCGGGGGCTGTGTGGTAGGGCCTGCGGAGTTCTAGAAGCTGCTGAGGACCCATAACCCCACCCTTGTCTCCACACTGGGTCACAGCTCAATCCACTCAGCATGGGAGGTAGGGTGCCCTCTGTGCCGAGCTGGGAGGCAGAGATGAGGGGCTGTGGGCCCCTTCTTGTCTCCCGCTTGCTGTGTGAGCCTTGCCTGCCCCACTCTCTCTCTGGAGCTCAGGCAGAGGACAGCCCCTGTCCCGGAGGACACTGTCTGACGTCTTCGGGGAGACACAGACCTTCTTCCCTCCCCTCCTCACTATGGGCTGGGACTCAAGGATGGAGATGGGGGCCTTCCAGGACC
Organism: Alouatta palliata; assembly: GCA_004027835.1. Classification (NCBI taxonomy): domain Eukaryota; kingdom Metazoa; phylum Chordata; class Mammalia; order Primates; family Atelidae; genus Alouatta; species Alouatta palliata. Next base: position 94,972 of record PVKV010003545.1, on the reverse strand, counting down.
CCAAGCACCATCCTGGGAGGAGACGGGCTGCAGAGAGGGGTGGGCACTGGGGTGTCCCAATGGTGGTGGGCTAAGGGCCCTTGACCTAAGCAGAGCTTCTGGGATAAGGCCTTTGCTGTCCCATGAGACACTTCTTGGCTTGGGGGTGGCAGGTCAGAGTGGGAAAGCTCCCAGGCTGCAGGACAGGGTGACGCAGTGATCAAGCTCTTGGGCCCAGCTGTCAGTTCCCGATTCTACCCATGACGGGTTGCCCCACCTATAGTGCCTCTGTGTCCTCACCTGTCAAATGGGAATCAAAGTAGTACCCACCCCCAAGGGTGACATTATGAGGCGCTTGGTGCCACTCCTGGCATGCAGGGAGTGTTCAGGAATGCCAGCCCTGGGCTTGCTGCCGGCTTTCCTGGTGGTCGGAGCAGGGAGGCAGGGCTTCAGGGGCCATTCGAGCGTCACCTTGAGGCTGCTGGAGACAAGCTGGGGCCTGCGGAGTCCCGGGTCTGGGTGCTGGGTCAGGAAATGTGGGGTGTCTGCCTCTGTGGCCCCTCCTGCTGCCTGCTGAACAGGATATGGAGGAAGGAGCTGATGGGCTGTGGAGTAGATGCGTGAGTTCCATCCCAGCTCATTCCTGTGCATCCCTGCTGGCCTCGGGGCTCTGGCCTGATCATCCTCCCAGCCTCGGTTCCTTCATGTGGTGGAATGGGATGCGGGCTGTGGTGGGGATTAGGTGAGCTGAGGCAGGAAGACAGCGCTATCCACGCCCGAGGTTTCCGGTCGGTGCCCGGCTTGTCCCTCTCCGATTTGGTGCTTCGGCTGAGGGCAGGAGCGGGAGGGGCTTTGAGAGTGGGTTCCTGGCCGGGCTGAGATGGCCGCAGACCTGGACGCTGTCCTCAGGACCATCTGGGGAGAGGGGAAGTGGGGGCTTGACGGGGAACCGGGACCCCGGAGCGCTGGAGGGTCGGAGCCAGCAGGTCTCCTGCCACTGCCCGCACTCGTGGGCAGGCTGCGGCCCAGAGAGGTGAGGCCCTGGCTCGGGGCCATACCACAGCGAGTGACCAGGCTGAGGGTGGAGCCGAGGGTTGCTGGCTTTCCTCTCGGGCGCTTTCACTTCCCGCAGCCCCTGGACCAGCCTGAAGTGGCTGCTCTGAGCAGGATCACCCTGGAGCTGAGCTCCTGGTTCTGTTTCTGTCTCTCTCCCTGTCTCTTTGTCTCTGTCTGCTCACCCGTCTCTCTGGCCCTGCCCCGTCTGTTTGCCGCAGCTGCCTGTCTCTCTGTCTCTCTCAGGCCACAGGAGGGAGCCGGCTGGACCGAAGCTGGGCACGCATGGGCAGGTGTGTGTGTGCGTGTATGCCCGGTGATCTTTGTGCATTTGCTGGATTTTGGAGCATGTACATGTAGAACGATGTGCAAATAGACAAACCCCCTTCTGCCTGGGGAACTGACACATGCTCTCAGCATGTACGGCAGAAAGGAACGGGCCACTGCCTGTTCCCAAGGCCTCTTCCCCAGAGGCTGTCACTGGCCCGTGTTTCCTGGCACTTACAAACACATGTACGCCATCTGTTCTTACCCAGGAGGGATTCTCCTCACAGCTGGCCCTGTACCCTCCTGCAGCCCCTGACTGCACCCTGAGCACCCTCCTCAGGGGTGCAGCGGGACCTGGGTCCGAATCCGCCTTGGAATGGGCTTTCCTTGAAAGGACATTTCTCTGTGGTGGGTGCCTGGGCTGTTTGCACGTTTTCCACTTTCACCAACTTCAGAATCCCGCGCCTCGCTCTGACCTGGCAGGCTGCCCTGGGGCATGGGCGGGCTGGGTTTCGGGGATCTGCTTCCAGGGCTAAGGGTGGATGTCTGGGCTTCTCTCAAAGTTGGCTGAGCACTTTAGGCAGGAGCCCCTTCTGGCTGGGATTCCCGCCTGCGGGCTCCCTGGGACCTGGGGAAAGGTCGGTGTGAGGGTCTAGGGCCAGGACCCCCGGCTGTCTCTGGGGACAGAGCACTCTGGGACTTGAAGGCAGTGGCAGGGGCTGGGAGGCCACACTGTTCCCTCAGGATCACTGGGCTTGGGCTCCTCAGGGCTACGGGGAGCTGTTTCAGGGCTCAGGAGCTTCCCAGGGTCCTTCAGTGCCCACAGGAGTGAGGGGCCTTCTGGAGCTGGGGGTAGGGCCAGTAGGTGAGTGCCAGGCACAGACGGGGGAGATGAGGCGGCTGGAGCAGTGTCTGGCCCTGGTCTGCGGCTCCCATCCCTGTCTCCCTTTAGACTTCCTCACAGACTGTCTTTCCTCCTTGAGCCTAAGCCTGGGCCAGTCCTGAGACTTTTTTGTTCCCTTGGACAAGCTGAAGTACCTTGATGCTGTAGGGAGAGAGCACTGGACAGGGAGTCCTCAGTTCAGCCTTTGAATCACAGCTCTGCTTCTTACCTTCTGTGGGACCCAGTTGTCAGGCCATTCACAGAATCAAAGGGAATCATATCTTCCTTTGATCAGCAACACTAAATCACACCATGTTCCAGGCACTGTTCTAAGAACTTTAGAGAACTTAGCAAAATTCTCACAACTACCCAACAAAATAGATACTGTCACCATCCCTACTTGACAGATGGGGAAACCGAGGAACAGAGAGGTTAAGGGTCCTACCCACGGTCACACAGCGACTTGGTGATGAAATCGGGATTTGAACCTGGCCATCTGAAGCTGACCGCCTTGCTGTGTTGGGTGCCCTTGGCAATCCCTGGAAGGCAGTTATTGGGCAGGGCTGGGCCAGCCTGGTCCCCTGGTTTGAGCCTTGAGAATGGTCCCGGAAGAAGGTCCTGGCACATAGTAGGGGTGGCAGTTTGGGATCAGGCCTGATTTGAGTGCCTAGCTGATCATTTACTGAGCAAGTGGCTTGACCTAGCTCAGTTTCCCCATCTGTAAAACAGGGTAAGAGCCCTTCCTCGGCAGGCCCGTTGTGAGAATTCCGTGCAGTGAGGCTCAGGTGCTAAGTATGTGGTGGGCAGCTGTGAAGGCCCCATGACCAGGTGCGACAGTGGCAGTTCAAGGGATACCTGTGCCAGCAGAGCCGAGTGTGTCCCCTGGAATACGGACTGCAGAGCCTGTGATTGGGAGCTGATGGGCCCCGGGACAGGTGCTGCCCCGCCCCTCTCATCATCAGGCACACACCTGTCTACCTGCTATATACATCGCACAGCCGCAGGACTGGGGCCGCAGCGGTCCTCTGTGTGTGTATGTATAAATGTGTGGGCCATACCGCAGCCCCTGGGGATCACGTGTACATTCTCATGCACACACCTGCCACGCAGAAACTCGTGAGAATCAGCCTTGGACAGCGTCTCATCCAGCTCTCTCTTGTTGTGTGCGTGAAACAGAGGTCCAGGGAAGGGAGGGGAGTTGCTCTGCGGCCCTCCGTGAGTTTGGATGATCTGCAGTTTTAATTGCTGGGTAGGGCCTTTTCTTTTCTTGTTTTTTTTTTCAGACGGAGTCTCGCTCTGTCACCAGGCTGGGGGGCAGTGGCGCGATCTCGGCTCACTGCAACCTCTGCCTCTTGGGTTCAAGCGATTCTCCTGCCTCAGCCTCCCGAGCAGCTGGGACTACAGGCACCCACCACCATGCCCAGCTAATTTTTGTATTTTTAGTGGAGACGGGGTTTCACCATGTTGACCAGGATGGTCTCTATCTCTTGACTTTGTGATCTGCCCGCCTCGGCCTCCCAAAGTGCTGGGATTACAGGCGTGAGCCGCCGCTCTGGGCCAGGCCTTTTCTAAAATATGTTGCCATGAGCACTGCAGGTAGCATTTTTATGGCTTTTCGTGATAATGCTACCTGCGGCGGCCCCTTCGCTTGCCCACATCCTATGGGCCAAGTCTCTACAGAGCAGTTTCCTTTATCTGCCAATGCCAAGGCTCTTGTTTCCTGATGTCAACGTTTGCTCCCAGGCTCCCCCACCGCAGAGAAAGCGCTGTGAGCATGGGGACCTGGACTGTCTTGTTCACGAACGTGCCTGTGGTGCCAGCACAGAGCTGGCTGCATGACGGGAGGTGCTCCATAAACATTCGTTGAAGAGTAGGTGGCCCCGTGGTCATGTCTGAAATGATTTCTAAAAATCATGCCCTCCAGCTCACTTATGGTAAAGCCTGAATTTCAGAGGGGCAAGGACTTTCCCAGAGCTGGAGCGGGGAATTGAACCCAGGCTTCCTGGCTCCCAGTCCCAAGCCCTCTTGTTCTGTGCGCTCATGTACACATACACACACACACACACACACACACACACAGGCACACACAGTAGGCCATGATCCAGAAGCGTCCCTCTGATCATTGCTCAATTATCCAGTCTCAAATTGTCCATCTGTCCTCTTGGCCACAGCCATGGGCTGCATGCCCACTGGGGCACCTGTTCCAGGCCTCCCCCAAGCCCGTGGCTGCCCGGAGGATGGGGCGGGAACCCTGGGAAGGTGGGGCCGTCTGTGTGACCACAGGTACACTCCATGTTTTGCCCAGTGGACTCTGTCTCCTGCTTCTGACCATGTCACTTCCATCCCACCCTGAAATCCCACCCGCTCAAGCCTCCCGGTCACCCCGCATCCCCTCCAGATTGCTGGGCTCTCAGGCATCAGGGGAAGCAGGTATCATTCCTGGGGACCAGCTTTCCCCTCAGCCTCCCCCAGGAAGTTTGCCCTAATGCCCGGGAGGATGGTAATTAGTATGAGGCAGGCTGATTAGCTCAGAAATGAAGTCTTTGTTTCCCTTGCTCCCGAGTTTCCCTAATTGAGCAGATGCAAAGTGGAGGGAGGGGAGGGGCTGCCAGTTGGTCATGGGGCTGCGGGGACACATGCGTGGCTGTGTGCTTACTGTAGGGGTGGTGGGGTGGGGGCGGCATGGATGGGAGGCACCGTCTGGGGGTCCCTTTGCTCTCTGCTTTTTCCCTGATGGTGGAGCGCCAGGGAGGACCACCTAGGGGTAGGTCCCGAGATGCACAGCCCTCTGGCGTGAGACTGAGCTGACAGGTGTCACGCCCTGGCAGTCCGTCACGAGTGCCTGTACGCAGTCATTTGTTCCCATGTCCAGGTCCTCATATCCAGTCACTGATCATAACTGTTGTCACTTACTGAGCACCTGCTCTGTGCTGTCACTGGACTGGACACCTTTCAGGTATCCCCTTGTTCAGTCCTTAGGGCAATGCTGCAAATAGGGGAGCCATGTTTTTTATTTTTCATGTGTTTTATTATTTTATCCTTTCAGACAGGGTCTCACTCTGTCGCCCAGACTGCAGTGCAGTGGTACAATTGTGGCTTGCTGCAGCCTCAACCTCCTGGGCTCAAGTGATCCTCTCACCTCAGCCTCCCGAGTAGCTGGGGCTACAGGTGCGCCCCACTATGCCCAGCTAAGTTGTTTTTTTTTTTTTTTTTTTTGAGACAGAGTCTCACTCTGTTGCCCAGGCTGGAGTGCAGTGGCGTGATCTTGGCTCTGCAACCTCCACCTCCCGGTTCAAGCAGTTATCTGCCTCAGCTTCCTGAGTAGCTGGGATTACAGGCACCTGCCACCATGCCTGGCTAATTTTTGTATTTTTAGTAGAGATAGGGTTTCACCATCTTGGCCAGGTTGGTCTTGAACTCCTGGCCTCGTGATCCACCTACCTTGGCCTCCCAAAGTGCTGGGATTACAGGCGTGAGCCACTGTGCCCGGCCTAAGTAAAAAAAATTTTTTTGTGGAGACCGGGTCTTGCAATGTTGCCCAGGCTAGTCTCAAACTCCTGGGCTCAAGTGATCCTCCTGCCTTGGCCTCCCAAGGTGCTCAGATGACAGGCATGAGCCACTGTGCCCGCTCAGGACCCCCCTTTTTTTTCTAAAGGGAAGAACCTGGGGCTCAGAGAGATGAGATGATTTGTCGAAGGTCACACAGGTCGGAGAGGCCGGGAAAGGGCCCAGATCCAAGTGGTCTTATGTGACCCTGTCTCGGGCTAAGGGGGGCCGTTTGGGCCAGGAAAGGGTATCCTGTGATCGCATGGCGGTCAGTTCAGGTTCTGGACTCCAGGTTGAGGCCTTTGTCTTTCTCATTTGCTATTCGGGCATCAGCACATCCCCCTTCTTGGGTCACTGGGAGGAGCAGTGATCATAACGGTAATAATGACAGCAGTGATGGACCATTTAGTGCTTGCTATGTCCCGGGCAGGGGACCCGTATCTGACATGTTTTCTTATTTCACACTTACAATGACCCCATGAGCCATGGGGTGGATACCTTCACTATCCCCATTTTATATTTTAAGAAGCTGAGGTGGCTGGGTGTGGTGGCTCATGCCTGTAATGCTAGCACTTTGGGAGGTGGGTGGATCACCTGAGGTCAGGAGTTCAAAACCAGCCTGGCCAACATGGTGAAACCCCCTCTTTACCCAAAATACAAAAATCAGCCGGGTGTGGTGGCATGCACTTATAATCCCAGCTACTCAGGAGGCTGAGGCATAAGAATTGCTTGAACCTGGGAGGTGGAGCTTGCAAGGAGCCAAGATCACGCCATTGCACTCCAGTCTGGTCAAGAGTGAGACTCTATTACAAGAAAAAGAAGCTCAGTTTCAGGGAGGTGAGGGGCATTGCCCTGGTTCCACAGTTGGTAAGTAGGGGACCCAGGATTCAGCCCAGGGCCTGACGCCCAGCGCTTCCTTCTTGATCACCACTCCATGTGGTCTATTACACATGCGAGGTGCCTGGCACACAGTAGGTTCACAACACAGGTTAGTGTCCCGACTCCCTCCCTGAAAAAGCAGGTAGCTGGAACTCCTGTGTCTCTGGGGCTCAGCTAAGGATCTGGGGGGATGGCCCTCCGCACAACAAAACCTACGTGCTAGATATTGCTTTTGTTTTCATTTTACAGACGGGAAGTTGAGGCTCAGAGAGGTAAAGTGACTTGCCGAGGATCCCATAGCTGGCGAAGTGTTGGGTTTGGGCTTTGAACGCAGGTGGGTGTGGCAGGCTCCTGAGCACCCGCATCCACTCCCCACTCCACCTGTCCCTGAGCGCTGACCCTCCCAGCCCCAGCATCGGCTGCTGTGCTCTCAGGCAGTGCATCTTTTTTTTTCTTTTTTTTTTTTTTTTTTACATCAAGTCTCACCCTGTTGCCCAGGCTGGAGTGCAATGGTTCGATCTCAGCTCACTGCAACCTGCACTTCCCGCGTTCAAACGATTCTCCTGCCTCAGCCTCCAGAGTAGCTGAGATTACAGGCATCTGCCACCATGGCCTGCTTATTTTTTGTATCTTTAGTAGAGACAGAGTTTCATCATGTTGGCCAGGCTGGTCTCGAACTCCTGACCTCGTGATCTGCCCACCTTAGCCTCCCAAAGTGCTGGGATTACAGGCATGAACCATCGTGCCCGGTCCTCAGGCCAGCATCTTAACAGCTGCATGCAGGGGATGCCTGAGTCTCCATCCTCCGCTGTCACCTGCCCCTGGCTATAGGACATGGCATGTAGCCACCTGCGGACTGGACCCTCCTTTGGGGTATTCCTCTGATCTCTAAAACTCAACTGGTCCCACCCGGGCTTTATCTGTATCCTCCTGCACTGCCCATCCACCCGTTCTCTGAGGCTTCCTGTTCCAGGGCGGGCACTACCCTCACTCAGCCCCCACCCAGACCCTGGGCGGCACCCGTCAACTCCCGCCTTGGCCTCTCTCTTCACCTGCTCGACTCTCTTCACCAAGTCTGACTCAAATCTGCTCTCATGTGCCCACCCTGCTGTCCTTGCTTGCATCAAGTCATCCTCCAGGCCCGTATCATTGCAGCATCCCCAGAGGCTGCTGCTGCCATTCTGGCCCCTCCGATGCATTCCGAACCCTTCCACTGCTGTCATCTCCCCAGCGTGTCACTGAGTCCCTACTGCCCTTGGGCCGAGATCCAGGACCTTGGGACCTGTAAGGAGTTGGCCCAGCCTCAGGGCTCCCTCTTCTTCTCCCGTTCCATAAGCCAATTTTCCTGACCTTGTTCCAGTTCCCCGAAAGTGCCACCTTCTGGGTACCGCGTACGTGGTTTCCTCGCCAGGATCACCCTCAGCAAAGCTTCCCAGACCCCAGGAGAGACGAGGTCCCTCAGGTGTCCCTGCACTGGGGACGTCCCTCTTTTCCCCCAAGAGCCCTTTGAGGGGAGTCATGTTGCCCATTTTGCAGACGGGGAAGTTGAGACTCAGAAGGCTAAAGCTGGCAGCCAGACCCAAGGCTCTCTCATTCTGGGGTGTGTGGTCTCCTAGGCATGTGCAGGTGCATGTACACGTGTGCACACACGGTGGGAACTGCAGAAGGCTGTCTGTGTGAGGCCTCGTTTGGGCTGGGATGATGAGGCTTGCTGGGGAGAGGAGGTCCCGGATGGTCTCTGGGTGCCTGACCTGCCTTTTGTGCCTTTTCCCGTCGTGGGGGTGCAGGTATGCTTCGTGAATTTGGGGGCGAGTGTCAGCCCTCACTAGATCCCGGGGCCGCAGCCTCCCAGGCCTTCTCGCTTCTCTCCCTTTGCTTCAAAACAAACACCCGTGAGCCCAAACCGCCCATCCAACCAAGGCACAGATGGAGTCGGAATTAATTAGTCCTGTTGCCAAGGCAACCGGGACCCAGACCAGGATCCAGTTTTCTCTCGGCCCACCCCCACCCTCCCGCCTCATGGCCCCGCCCCTTAGCAGCCTGGTCCCGCCCTCTGCCCTGCAGGCGCCGCCGCAGGGGACAGCCTTGGGGACTCCTAAATCGGGAAGGAGGTGGTAGGGATGTCTAGGAGCTGGGTTTCACTCTGGGCTTGGTGGGATCTTGGGCAGGTCCCTTCAGTGCTGGGAGCGCAGCCTTGTTCCGCAGAATGAATGGATGGACAGGTGGACCTGCCAGGGGGTAGGGGTGGAGCGTCATGGAGTGACTCGTCATGGGCACTTGAGACTGGTGAGAGAGGGAAGAATGAAAGTGGCCTGTTTGGGATACTGTGGAGACTACCGTAGGGATGCACGGCCGCCCCAAGGCAGGTGTGCAGTGGTGCTTGCCTGCTAGAGGCTGCGCAGCCTCCCTCGTTGGCAGCAGTGACGGGGCCGCCTCCCCACGCCCCCAGAGCCTGGACCCCAGTACCCAGGGCGGTGTTCTCCATCCGAATTCATGGTCCCGTGCAGGGCTCCACTTAGCTCTGTTTCTTCCTCTGTGGCCCCAGGCAAATGCTTCGCTTCTCTGCTTCTGCGGCTTCGTCTGAACAGTGCGCATGTCTGCACCCCGCTGCAGCTTCATGTCGGGCCGTGTGAGGCCCCCAGTGTCAGCCAGTGGCGACTGCCCGAGTCGCTTCGTGTTTGAGCCAGTGCTGGATGCAGCCCAGGAATCCCTGTGAGAGGGGCTCTGGGGAAGACAGAGGGGACAGAAGCCCTACCCTCTTTTTGGGGAATTTGAAGCACGTGCACCGATGGCCACATCACCAGGCACGCCCATTATGTCCGCCTTAAGAAGAGCTCACTGGACCGGGCGCCGTCGCTCACGCCTGTAATCCCAGCACTTTGGGAGGCCGAGGCGGGTGGATCACGAGGTCAAGAGATCAAGACCATCTTGGCCAACATGGTGAAACCTCGTCTCTACTAAAAATATAAAAAGTTAGCTGGGCATGGTGGTGCACACCTGTAGTCCCAGCCACTTGGGAGGCTGAGGCAGGGGAATCGCTTGAACTTGGGAGGCAGAGGTTGGAGTGAGCCAAGATTCTGCCACTGCACTCCAGTCTGGTGAGAGAGAGAGATTCCCTCTAAAAAAAAAAAAAAAAAAAAAGAAGAGCTAACTGTCAGAACTCAGCCTATTGGGATGGGGAGATCAAGGCAGGGAGGGGAAGCTGGTGAGGCAGGGCTGAGCTCCCTAACGTGGATTTGGATGCTGTTTTGTTGATTCTGCTGGATGGCACTGGCCGCAGGGCTGTACAAGCTGAGTCTTCAAAGGCCAGGGCTTCAGTGTCCCTCTGTGTGACCTCAGGGGACTCACTCCTCCTGCCCACCCTCAGCTTCCTCTTCTGTGAGCTGGAGGCTCTGGGGAGGGTGTAGCTGGTAGAGACTGGGATAGGCTGGGGCTATGGCTTTTTCTGCTTGGTGCCAGCACAAGGGGGCAGTTGTGGGCAAGTGAGGCATGGTCTCTGGCCAGGGCCATTCTTAGAGGTGGACTCCAGTGGAGGTCATGGAGGGGACCTGAAGGGGACAGGCCACCTCTAACCCTCGTCTCCTATCTTTCAGAGTCCCCAGTGCTGGGCTTGGCACACAGAAGTGCCACCCTGGCTTGGCATGCCCTGGGTTGGCTGGGATGAGGCCCAAGGCACGCTCTGGCTTCTGCTCAGCCTCCCGCCTGGTCCTGGGACCCACCAAGGCCCTGGAGGCTGAACACCATCTCTCCTGCCACCTGCATAATTGCCTTTTATTTGCTCCTCCAGCTGCCAGGGAGGCTTCCTTCATACTGCCGTGGTGGCACAGGGGCTCAGGAGAGAAGATGGGCTGGGACTGGTGGCTGCACTCTTGCCTCGGCTCCACAGCCCCTTCCTTGGGACCTATGGGCAAGTTGCTGCCCCCTTGTGAGCCTCAGTTTCCTCATCTGTCACCTGGGCTTCGTGATGCCTCTAATGAGATCATGAGTTGGAAAGGCTTTTGAGAGGCAAAAACTAGGGGTGGCAAACTCAGCTGGGGCCAGATTACTGCAAAGTGCACGTCTGGTCTACGTAGGGCAATAGGGTGTGGTGGGGTCTGTGGCAAACGCCAGTGGTCAGTTTTGATGGCATCAAAACTCAAATGTGTGTCAGCACCAAGCCTGCCAACAAAAGCGAACCACAGGCTGCCTTTGGAGCTGCCGGCCTGCCCCAGAAGGCAGACTCTACAAATGGATTAACTGGGGGCTATTTAACTCTTCTTTACATAATAACAAGGGCTAACATTTATTGAGAGTTTGCTCTGTACCAGAGACAACTAAGCAGTTTACTTGGATTATCTCCTCTGATCCTCCCAGGAACCCCAAAGCAGGCAGGGTGCAATTACTGTTCCTACTTTGTAGGTGAGGCAATTAAATCACAGAGAGGTTAAGTCAGGAGTCCGAGGTCACACAGCTGCAGAGGAAGGAGAGGGCTCACTCCTGGGCCTTCCGATTCTTTATCTGGGGCTTCTCCCTTCAGCCTCCCAGGGGCAGGTTGAGGCAAGGGCAGACCCCGTAGGCAGGGAAAGACTGAGACAGCAGCTTTTCCCTTGTTGCCAAGGAGCCTGGGGGCGAGGAGAGGAGAAACAGAATTCAACAAACGAAGGGTGTTGTGGAGCTGAGGACGAATAACTTATTTTTTATGGGCTTGTTAACATTTGTGAAGTTAAGTAAGCAGGAATTTATGCCCCTCGTTTGCATGCATTAAAGGGAGGACTGCTGGGGCCAGCCTGATTACTGGGAAACCTCAGGTGCCTCTCGGGGTGGTGGTCCCCTGGCAGGCATTAGGCAGCTCCTGTGCAGGGAGGGTTTGTTTGGGCTGTTCCTAGTGATTTCTGCAGGTCCAGCTGGGGCCATGTTTCCTGAGGGCCCACTGCGTGCTTAGCACTGACCTTCCCTGGCTGCGGCCTCCTCTCTCACTGCTGGGAGTGGAGCAGCTGGCCTGAATCCCGTCACAGTGGCTTAGCCTTTAGTTCACCGGCTGAATGTTCTAGAAACTGTTCCAAGCCTCCCCAGGGACCTGAGAATATGTGGGAGGCCCCATGACCACCAACTTTGCTGCCCAAGAGCTGGGATACCCGAGGCATGTTGCTTTGGCTCTCTGGGCCTCAATTTCCTCGTCTTTAAAATGGGGACAATGATAGTCTTATGTGTAGTGCCCCACTTTGTGTCCCCCTCTTAGACACCGCCCACCTCAGATGACACTGGCTCGTGGGGAAGCCGTGCTCCCTTTGCTCGTTGACTCGGCGTTTTGGAGACCGTTTGTCTCCAATAGGCCTGAGCGCCAGGTGATCCATCCTCTGGAAGACCAGACAGCCCCCCGCCGGCCTAGGTCTCACGGTCACCTGCACGTTCTGCTTGCAATTCCTGGTCTCCTGCACGACTGACTCCCTTGGAGCTGCGAGCTTCCTCTGGGCAGTGCCACGTCTGCTGAGGTCATTGCAAGTCCCCTGCACCTGCCCTAAGACTTGGCACAGAGTCAGTACTTGAGAAGCAGATATGAAATGAATGAGTGAGTGAAATACTTGACCTCTGTTTGTTTTTGCTGCTTAGGAATTACGAGTCCCTTCCAGGTGTGTAATGATTTATGGGTTTAAAAGCACTTTTGCCAGGTGCAGTGGCTCACGCCTGTAACCCCAGCACTCTGAGAGGCCAAAGCAGGTGGAACACGAGCTCAGGAGTTCGAGACCAGCCTGGCCAACATAGTGAAACCCTGTGTCTACTAAAAATGCGAAAATTTAGCCAGGCGTGGTGGCGCCTGCCTGTAATCCCAGCTACTTGGGAGGCTGAGGCAGGAGAATCGCGTGAACCAGGGAGGCAGAGGTTGCAATGAGTGGAGATTGCGCCCTTGCACTCCAGCCTGGGTGACAGAGCGAGACTCCATCTCAGAAAAAAAAAAAAAAGCACTTTCAGGCTAATGCCCTCGTTTGAGCTCCACCTTTAGATCCCCCTACAAGAAGGCAAGGCAGGGCCTGTGTTCGGCACGGACTCTCTCATGCTTTTGTTTGTTCAAGGAAACTCTTCAACTCCTGCTCTGGGTCAGGTGCTGGAACCCTGGGAAGGAGTGAGGCCGTGTCCTTCCCTCCAGGGGCTCAAGGGCTGCTCTTAGCAGGCAGCACACCCAGGGTGGGTGTGGAGGCCAGGGGGCTTGGGGAGTCCTGGCATCCCTGCGGGCCTCAGGCTCCCATCTGTCTAATGGGTGACAGCGAAGAGGTTTAAGCCTCTTCCAGTTCTGACAGGTTGTGATTCTTGGGAGTCAGGGTTTGTCACCAGGCTAGGAGGCCCTAAGATGCCAGGATGCCTTTGCCTCAGCCCTGCCAAGTAATCCTGGCTCTCCAGGTGGCTGAGGTGCCCCTCAGGCACAGGTGTGTGTGCCTCCAGGGGAGGGGGGGAGGCAGCTGCCCCTGCTGTTACCCCCAGGCCCGTGTCAGGGGGGTGGCTCTCCATCCACAGTGGGTGTCTGCCTGTGGACTGAAGGTGCCGTCCAACTGGACCTGGGTGGGGTGGGGTAGGGGTCAACACGAGGGGGTGGGTCAGCATCTCTGAGTGGAGTGGAGGGTGGATGAGGTCCCTGACCTGGGAGGATAATGATCCCACCTTCGCTTACATTCTTCTCTCTTGCACCCCCTTACTGTGCCCCCCCTCTTTTCCCAGGGACCAGCTGTGTGGCCTGGGACATGGAGGGCTTGGCCTTCAGAGGCAGGGAGGGGGTAGTTACAGGCCTCACGCTGCAGCAGCCTGGCTTTGGGCCATTGTTTCCCCACTCTGTGCCTCAGTTTCCTCCTCTGTGCCTTGGGGATGATGCTGGTTTGAGGGTTCGGTGAGTGCTGAGGAAGCATTTGGTCAAGTTCTGCAAGCCCTTCCTTCTTTGATTCACCAGGAGGAGCAAGGCGGCCATGAGGGGCAGGTGGTGGCTGGAGTGAGTGAGTGAGGTGGGAGGGCAAGAAGTGAAGTCTGGGAGGGTTTTGGATACTATCCTAATCCCATGGGCGTCAGCAGCCGGCGAGGGCAGAGGCCGGTGGTCCAGGCTCGGTGGAGGTGGGAGAGGTGGGCCGTTGGTCCCTGTGGGCTGATGAACTTGCTTGCTCTGACTCCAGGTACTCATGGGCGGCACAGGAGGGAGTGTGTTTCCTCAGCAGATGGTTCTCATGGGGCCAGTCTGGGCTGAGCACGAAAAGAGTCCCTGCCCTCAGGAAGCCCACCACAAAGGCAGACTTGCAAGCCAGTCCTTACAGGGTGGCTAAAGCCTGGAGGGCTTTCTGTAGGAGGCAGCTTTGAGTCCTGGCCCAAGATGTAGCACTCACTGGGTGGGGATGGGACAGGAGAGTACCCCAGGCTTGGGAATCTCAAGGGGAAAGGCCAAGAGGTGTGAAAAACCTTTCCAAGTTTAGAAAGCGGTCATGTGCTGATGCCTGGGAGTGGAGAGGAAGGATCCAGGAGTCTGGGGAGGAGGCCAGAGGCCCCTAAGCACTCTCTGGGCCGGGAGAAGGCTGGACACTGTGTCTTCCAGCAGCAGGGAGCACATGTGTGTTTGGGAACAGGCCCTGTGGATGCTGTGTTCCAGGAGGGAGCTGGAGGGGGGAGCTGAGGAATTGGGGGTGGGGCTTCTTAGAGGTGCTGTTCTGGGGTCATTCTGTGGGGAAGGCAGGAGTGGAAGTAGGGCCCGAGCAAGGGAGGAGCCTGGGAGGCCCGGCGCCAGCTGGGGAGGTGTACCTGTGTGCACATGTGTGGCTGCGTGGCATGCGTAGATGCGTGCCTGTGCATGCCTACGTGCGTGTGCGTGCATGCGTGTGTGTGCATGCCTGCATGTGTGTGCGTGCCTGTGTGTGTGAAGCGGGGAGCAGTCTGTCCTGATGGTGTTGGGGGGCAGATTGCAGGGACAGGGCCAAGCCAGATCATGAGGGGCCCAGACGGTGGAGCAAAGGAGCTGGGGAGGCACCGGAGGCTTCAGAGCAGGGTGGCGACGTGACTGTGTGCAGGAAGCTTCCCTGGGCTGCGGCCCAGCAGGCGGGAGGCGACAGTCGGTCAGAAGACTGCTGTGCTGTGCTGGGGAGCTTTACTGGAGTAGGGGGAAAAGGACCCGAGAGGAGCGGGGTGGTAGAGCCCAGGGTGGCTCAGTGGAAGAGGAAGCATTGGATCAGAATGTAAAGGCTGGGAGGTTTGCTTTCTAGAAGTGGAAGGAGAGGCACAGCAGGTGGCTGGAACGGTGTCTACAAAGGCTCGCAGGAAGGAGAGGCCGGGTTGGAGGCCGGCATATTCAGGGACCTTCGAGGGATGAAGGGCAGGTTGGAGTCCTTACAGAATGTGGTGTAGAGAGGTTCTCTCTCCGAGTGCCGGGCACGGTGCCCCCAGGACTGTGTGCTAGCTCTGCCACCCACAGCTGCATGGCCTCGGGTAAGGCGTTTGACCCTAGCACCTTTATTTTGTTGTCTGTCAAATGAGGACCCCCTGTTAGACTGTGCCTGACAGAATGACTGTGAGGATTCGGTGAAATGATCCACGCACAGGGTGGCCTGGAAGAGTTTTTGGCTGTGTCCTTACCATCTCATTTAATACAGCAACCCTGCAGGGCAGCCTTGTGTCCCCAGGGACCAATGAAGACATTGGCTCAGAGAGGCTGTGCGGGCTGCCGAGGCCACGCAGCTGGGAGGGGAGCCGAGCAAGGGTCTGAGTCCAGGTTGTGAGGACCCCAGACTTGGTGTTCTTTCTCGGGTATGCACAGCCTCTCAGAATGCCCGTAAAATGCCCAGCCCAGCAAGCTCGTTCCCCTCCTTGCACTTAGGAAGCTCCTGGACCCAGCGTAAGAAGTGGGTGGGAGACCAATGCTGATCTCTGGCTTCAGGTCAGCTGCTTGCTTATGGAGCCTCAGTTTCCTCATCTGGAAGTGAGAGCCCCATGTGCCCAGATAAGAAGGCCGCATGCAGCTCCCACAAGGTCAGCGGTGTCAGCTCCTAGTCTAGACGAAGCTCCTGGCAGGGGCTCTGTCCACGTTCCCTCTCTTTCCCTGTCTCTCTGCATCCGCCTGACCAGACTGTCCTGAGGGCAGGGCCAGCGTGGGAGCCATAGTGCTGGATGGCTCCCTAATGGGAGCCAGAAGGAGCTGGGAGGCCTGGCTGTCATCCGTTATACTAACGGGCACACTCAGCATGGGCGGGGGTGAGCCAGTGGAGACGGAGGCCAGCTGTGAATTACATGCCTGGGGGCCTGTGTGGTTCTTTTGCTCTTTCAGTTTCCACTCCCTGGGTGCCTTCTCTGTGCCAGGCTTCTCACTGGCACTGGGGGCACAGAGGGGCACACAGTGTTGTCCTGGCCCTCTGGAGGGGACACAGTGACCCTTCAGTGGGATGCCACTTGGAGCTGGTGAGCATGGAGGTGCTGTGGAGTGGAGTGGTGAAGCCAGACCAGGGATTCAAAGAAGGCTTCCTGGAGGAGGTGATGCCTGAGCTGAAGCTGGTAGAAGTTCATGGTGTTGGTGGTCACCCACCAAGAAGGAGCTTAGCCTCTGTCCCTGGGGCTGCAGGGAGCCCTAGAAAGATTTTGAGCAGGAGAGGGCATCAGAGCTGCCCTCTGGAAGGGTCCTTCTGGCTGGGAAAAAAGCAGACCCGTGTGAGTGACAGGCAAGTGATGATGGGGGCCCGTCCTGGCGTGGACTTGGAGGCTGGTCTGATCTTCATCTTCTAGTGGGAGAGGCAGGAGTTGACAGGAAAGCTGGGATCTGTGGCCTGAGCAACCGGGCAGGCAGTGGTGACTATGACCGAGCGTGGTCTGAGCAGCCAGGGGCATGTGTGAAGCCACCCTGGAGGAGAGGGCAGACAAGGGGGCCACAGGCTAAGGCCAGAGCCTGGAGGAGCGGAGGCAATCAGAGGGTCAGGGCAGGAGGGGGCGCAGGCAGGGCTGGGAGTCCACGGGGGTCAATTCTTGTCCTCTTTGGCTTCAGTTTCCACACCTGCTGCAGGACAAGGGCCCTGGGTGGTGCTAAGGGGTCTACCAGCTCTGACCTCCTTCAGAGTGCCCCAGAGGGTCTGAAAGTGATGGCACAAGGTGTGCCAGCCAGGAGATTCTGGCACCCAAGTAGCTCTGCTCCTGGGGTGTGGAAATGTGTGTGCTAACAGGGTTGGCTTCTGTAGCATTTGCTGAGCGTCCTCTGCACCCTGGCCTCATGTTGGGGGCTGGGGACGTGGTGGGGACACAGCCCTGGTTCCCCCCTTGGGGTGTGCAATACGGAAACACCTAAAAGCCGGGAGCGTTAGCTCACTTTAGGCAGACCCAATCTGAAAATTCAGGCTTTTGATGAGGAATTGGAGGCTGATATTTATTTTATAAAATACTTCACAGGAAGCTTTCCTGAAATAGTGATGTCTCTGGCACGTTTGCGGTGGGTTCCCATTTGCCCATCTGTGAGTTCCTGGCTTGTCCTTGTCTTTCCCATGGTGTGCCTGAAATCCTCGGCCAGGTGCTGGTCACATGTGGAGTGTCTGGTTAGCTGGGTGCAGCCCCTTCTGGGGGTCTCCAGCCCTCTCGGGTGGCAGCGGGTCCTCGGAGGTGCCAAGCCTCCCACTTCATCACCAGCTTCGGGTGTCTGGGGGTTCAGCCGTGGCCATGGCCCTTTTAATGGCTTCCTGTTGGCTCGTAGTCCTTGTGCTGACGGCAGGCAGGGAACCTGCACCCTGCTTGTCCCCTGAGCCCTGAGCAGGTGGCTCCCTGCCCCTCCCACCCTGGGCCTCCTTTGGCAATATCCTGCAAGACAGAGACTAGTTTGGCAGGACTTTTCGGCCCGAGGTGCCAAGCCCAGGGCCTGCTGTGTGGTGGACGTTGTGGGAGTGATAACAGGACCCCTGGGCTGTCTTGTCCACCCACCTCCTCCACCCACCAGTGGGTGAGGAAGCTAAGGCCCAGCTAGAGAAGGGCTTTGCTCACGTCCTGGCTGCCACAGAGCCCTCCAAGGGGTGGCTCTCTCCCCAGAGGGCCCCTGACAGCAGAGGAGGCTGGGAAGGCGACCTGGGCAGAGCCAGCGGGGGCAACGCTATGGGGTGTCTCAGGCTCTGTTGCTTCTTAGCTGTGTGCCTTTGTAAAATGGCCTCACTGCGCCGGGCCTGGCCCCTCGTGTCTCAGATGGGTGGAACAACAGCACCTGTCTCACAGGGCCACGGGGGGGGTTTGTGAAGTAACTGATGTAGATGCCTGCTTGGGTCTGGCGTGTGGTCGGCACTCGATTGATGCTCCTCGACTACTTCCGAAATGTTTCTTCTGGTTGCCGGAACCAGGCACAGGCAGAGCAGGGTTTGAATTCCAGCCTCACCACTTACCAGCTGTGAGGTGCTGAGGCCCCTTTGTCTTTCTGAGCCTCAGTTTTCTCATCTGAGAAATGAATCCGACGATTTTAAAAAATATTTTAATATTTTAGTTTTTTTGAGACAGAGTCTTGCTCTGTCACCCAGGCTGGAGTGAGGTGGTGCGATCTTGGCTCACTGCAACCTCCACCTCCTGGGTTTAAGCGATTCTCCTGCCTCAGCCTCCCAAGTAGCTGGGATTACAGGCATGCGCCACCATGCCTGGCTGTTTTTCATGTTTTTAGTAGAGACGGGGCTCCACTATGTTGGCCAGGCTGGTCTCGAACTCCTGACCTCGTGATCCTCGCACCTTGGCCTCCCAAAGTGCTGGGATTACAGGCGTGAGCCACCGCGCTTGGCCTGACGATCTTTATCTTGATGTCCTGTGAGGTCGGGGGTGGGGATTGTGTTTGCTGCAGCCAACCCAGTGTTCAGTCCCGGGCGAGGAGCGAAGAGTTCTTCATTTACAGCGTGTGAGGCACTGTTGACAGTCACCATGGCCCGCGGGATGAAGCTGCTGTCTGCACTTGACGGAGAGATTCCTTTAGGCTGCGGTATTGCTCTGCCTACTGTGTGCTGGGGGAGGGAGCCGCATGGGAGGACGTGCTGTGCTGGCCACTGTGGCCCCCCGACAGTCGAGGGGGGGGCAGGCAGTCACCAAGGAGTCACGCTGGGAGAGATGAGCTGCCCAGGAGGAGGGCAGGAGGGAGCCTGGAACAGGTGGCCGGGCCAGGTCCTTGAGTGGCCTTGACCTTCAGGAGAACGTCTGGCTTTAGCCTGGGAACCGTGGGAGCTGCTGAAAGGGCATTAAGAAAGGGGCCTCGGTGGGTCCACAAAAGCACCGGAGCCGAGCAGAGGAAGGGGAGGACCTTGGGGCACCTGGAGAGCCTGGGAGGGGGTGCCCAAGCTTGGACGGAGGGGGCGGCAGTGGACACACAGTGTGTGGCCTGGAGAGGTGTCGGGATGGTTTGGAAATGAGAGACGAGGGAGAGGGTGGAGTCAGGCGTAATTCAGATGATGAGACCGAGGCAAGGAGAGGTTCAGTGAGGGGCCCACAGTCACACAGCCAGCGGGGTCAGGAGCAAAGCCTCTATCCCGGCATCTGTAGGAGGTGGCAGCTGGGCCTGTGGACATCAGTCGGGGGCCCTGTGGCCTGGCGTGCACGTTGAGTGGAGGTGGCAGGCAGGTCAGAGCCAGCAGGAGTGATGCCGGCGGTGACATCATCACGCTTCATTTGCGGCGCTCCTTAGCGCCAGGCATAATGGAGATTGATTGGGGCGTCTGTCGGCGAATGGGAGACCCATTCTGTGTTGCCTGAAGCTCCATTAGGCAGAGATCGGGCCTATAACGGAAGAGCTTGGGAAGAAGGTGCTGGAAGGAGATAGGGCAAGAGGGTGGCTGAGTGCCGGGGCCTCCTGGTGGCACATGTGATGGGAGGCCCTGGGGACCCTGAGTGAGAGAGGCCTGGGTGCAGAGCCAGCCAGCCTTGCCTAGGGAGATGACTTGACCTCACCGGCCTCAGCTTTCTGTCTGTGAAATGGAGGTTGAGCTAAGGATGGGACAATACAGAACTTAGCACAAGGCGTGGGGCATGGTCCGGGCTCAGGAAGTGCTGGGTGCTATTATTTTTATTTTTAATTATTTTATTTTATTTTTTGAGACAGAGTCTTGCTCTGTCGCCAGTCTGGAGTACAATGGTGTGGTCCCAGCTCACTGCAACCTCCGCCTCCTGGATTCAAGCGATTCCCCTGCCTCAGCTTCCCGAGTAGCTGGGACTACAGGCACACGCCACCATACCCAGCTAATTTTTTGTAGTTTTTTTTTTTAGTAGAGACGAGGTTTCACCATGTTGACCAGGATGGTCTTGATCTCCTGACCTTGTGACCCGTGCGCCTCGGCTTCCCAAAGTGCTGGGATTACAGGCGTGAGCCACCGCACCCGGCCTGGGTGCTATTATTGTTACTGTTGTCATCATCGATATTGCTGCGTGGCAACTGGAATCCAGTAACTGGTGGGGGGTGTTGGTTGGCCTCTCTGATTTGGGATGTGTCACGGTCTGCCAAGCCCCAGCCCAGTTAGCCCAGAGATGCTGCCCTCAAGATGATGAGTCAGTACCGGGACCTGAGGTCCACTGACTGCAAGTCCAGGCCCAGACCCAGGTGCGGGTGGAGGCTACTGATGGGGGCCATAAGGACACCTCCAGAGAGGATCAGCTTCCGTTCTTGGGGGGATTATGTGAGTCCAAGAAGGACATGCAGAGAAAGGACAAAGGATGAGACGGGCCACCTTGAAGAGGCCAGGTGGTGGTCACAGACCATCCTTTGCCTGATTTTACCACGTAAACATGCAGGAGATTCAGAGAGGGTGAGGGCCTGGCTCAGGGTCACACAGCAGCTGTCCCTGGGAGCAGGCCTGCCAGCCCCGGGGCCTGAGTGCTGTCCCCCTCTGTGAAAGAGGGAGGTGATCGTTTATCAGGGGAGTTTAATAATGAATGAAGTTGAAGCGTCTTTAATGCAGGCAGCAGGCCTGAAGTAATAAGGGACCCTGTATTAATTTGGAAGTTAATGAATATGCAGGTGTGTCTGAATGATTAATGGGGCTCCTGAAGGCCTTGGAAAGGGGTACGTGAGTGCTGCTGATGGAAATATGAATATATACATCTGGGAAGTCAGATAAACAGGGGAGCTGGATGGGCATCAACCAAGCAGCGGGCTCTAGCAGCCGAGAGTGGAATACACATATATGTGGGGACAAACGTACAGAGGCGTGGGGAAGCACGTTCACTTCCTGCAATGTTATCCTGGGGACATCACTTAACCTCTGTGGGCCTTACTTCCCTCACCTGCAGAACAGGCGTAAACATAATACCTGGTTCCTAGGATCCCGAGGATGAAATGGGAGACAATCTCATAACAAGGGCGGGCTCGTTGGGAGCCTCTGACAAACACCAGTCCAGCCTCTTTAGAGAAGAGGGCGGAGACGTGGCTGAGGAGGGCCAAGGAAAGTGTAACTAGCAGTTAACGGCCGGGAACGGTGGCTCACGCCTGTAATCCCAGCACTTTGGGAGGCCGGGGCGGGCAGATCACGAGGTCAGGAGTTCCAGACCATCCTGGCCAACATGGTGAAACCCCGTCTCTACTAAAAATACAAAAGTTAGCCGGGCATGGTGGTGGACGCCTGTAATCCCAGCTACTCGGGAGGCTGAGGCAGGAGAACCGCTTGGACCCGGGCGGTGGAGTTTGCAGTGAACCGAGGTCGCGCCATTGCGCTCCCGCCTGGCAACAGAGCAGTTAAATTCCCTGAAGATGGATGGTGCTTCTGTTGCACTGACAGCAGGAAGGAAGAACAAAGATACGGCACTTTACAGTTTATAAAGGGGACTTGCTCATTGGCTGTCCTTTTTCTCCTTCTTGCAGCAGCTGCGTGGGGCAGAGGAGATGGGTCTTGGGGAAACTGAGGCTCCGAGAGGGCCGGTCCCTGTCCGTGTCACCGGGCCGAGTGAAGGCCAGAGTTGGTCCTGGGCCCAGGTCTGCATGCACTGCCTGGGAAGGGCCCTTCCAATATTTGCCAGGCCTGGGGCTAGGGGACAGGGTCGTCGCTCAGAGCCTCAGTTTCTCTCCCTGTCATGTGAGGGTGTGTCTGCCGCTCAGGGTTTTGAGGCTGTGATGAGGAAGTGGGACACTGTCCCCTCGTCACCTATGCTTGGCCTTCAGGGAGTCCCAGACGCCGTCTCTTTGACGGTCAACCTGCTGCATCAGCTGGACTTATACCTGGGGAACGGTGGGTGCCGGGCCATGTTAGCTGTGGGCTCTCGGCATGTCTCTTGTCGTCTCTCAGCCTCAGTTTCCTCATCTTTCACATGGGCACGACAGTGTGGCTGCCATGTGTGAAGCGTAGGGCCTGGCACACAGCAGGTGCTGGATGGGTGTGCTCCTGTCCCCAGACCCGTGTGATGGCCCTGTGCAAGGTGGCTCTCTTATGTTCCCAGGGTGATGGTTTTCAGCTGTGGGCAGGTACAGACAGCCTGCCTTACATGATGCTGGGCCTGGGCTCACAGGGTGAGTGAGACTGTCCTCCACCTGGTCCCTGTCCTCTATGAGGCCGTGATCCAGGCAGAAGGTAGATGTAAAACCAGTGTCCCTGTCATGGGAGCTGGGATGGGGGTGGGGAGCCATTGGGCAGCCCCTTCCCAGCCTTGGGTGGAGAAGGAAGGAGCTGCCCATTCATCTCCCTGTCTTCCCCAGTGGAGCCCCAGTGGGAAGCCCTGGCTTTGGCTGTGAGTCCTCCACTCGCAGGAGGCGATGCTCACAGAATGGCTGTTTGAATGCAGAGGGAGTGAATGAACGAATGGCTGGTTTCTAGGCCCTTTTCTCTGCCTCTTCTCAGCTCCAGGCCGGTGAGCAGGGGCATAGGTAGGCCCCTCACTTGACTGTCTCAGGGATCCGGGGTGATCCTGTTGAACAACCTTCTCTCCTCCCCAGCGCCCTGGGCCAGTCTGGCTGGGGTCAGAGAACTGTGTGTTGCTGGGTGAAGAGCCTTAGCGGTCATGGTCATGGTGCAGCCTGCTGTTGATAAGCAAGGAAACCGAGGCCCAGAAGGGAGAGGGGTGGCGGGAGGGGCAGGGCCAGGGTTAGAGCGTCTGTCTTGGCTGTGCCAGGTGGGTGGCCCTGCAGTGTCTAGCCTGGTTGTGTATTTATAGTCCCTACTGATCTATATTAAGACCCAGGCCTGCCCAGCCCTTTGCAGCCTCTGGATCTGAGGATGCCTTTGAACCCTCTGGGGGGCCATAGAATGAGAGCTCACCCCCATGGGGAGGGGCGAATGCGGCTTCTCACCCTTCCCTTCACAGCCCTGGGGCTCACGCTGGGCCCTTTGCCTGCAGGATCTTTGCCAGCCTGGGCGAGGCTGGGGCCACCCTTTGGTGGGTTCAGCTTCCTCGTCTGGGGTTCATTATTACGCCTTGCTTTCCTCTGGCTTGGCAGGGAGGCCGTGTGTACAGCATGAGATGAATGCATGGGCTGCATGGCCTTGGGCAAGGCAGGCCCCGCTCCAAGCCTCAGTCTCCTCATCTGCAGAATGGGCATCATTCCCATGCCATTCTCCTGTGCCAGGCGCTGGGCACTCCACGCTTGTGAGCGGGGGGTCACTGTGTACACTCCTTACATCTCTCTGGTCCTCATCACAAGCAGTCCTCAGAGCCTGGAGGGACCGGAGTGTCATTTCCATTTGACAGATGAGGCCAGTGAGGCCCTGCCGCAGCGTGACGTATCAGAGCCATGCTGCCTGTTGGGGCAGAATTCGGACTCCTCTAAGTCTGAATGATCCAGCTTCCCAGACCCCTCCCCAGGGTGCGTGGGCTCCTTGGGGCAGGGCAGACTCCTCACCCCACCAGCTTGGTTCCCGCCCCCTGGTTGCCATGGGAAGAGCTCCACTAACTCTATGCTTTTCTTACAGAGCAGAGACGACTGGCTGCCCTGAGCGCAATTCAATTCAACAGACATTTACTGAGTGCCTACTATGCGCCAGGCCTTAGGCTGGGCACTGGGGGAGGGGCGCAGAGAGGAAGATGGGGTCCTGTCCTCAGGTAGCTCCAGGCTGGGGGTGTGGAGAAGACAGGCGAGGGCTGAACAGCTCAGCACCAGGAGAGAAGCCGCTTGGTGGCCCAGATGCAGCAGAGCCCTGGGTTCGAGTGCATCACGGAGAGCTGCCGTTCCTCGTCCGCACCTCAGTCTCCCCACTTGCAAAATGGGGGAGATGATCTCTAGGACCCATGCAGGATTCCAAGAGCAATACCTCGGGGGTATGGGGGCAGAGCAGAGGCATCACCCTGCAGAAGGGAGATCTCCAAAGGCTTCTCAGAGGAGGAGGCATAAGGTCTGGACCCAGGGGATGGGGACAGGTGGGCATGGCTCCCAGGGTTAGGACCAGTGTGAGTGAAGGCCTGGTGCACGTGGCTGTAGGCACGCCCCGAGTTCCATAGAGTTTCGAGAGGACATGTTGAGGTGGGAGTCAGCTTAGAGAGGGACAGAAGGGTTCTAGGGCCACAGGTCGGGGTGGGAGCTATTGTGGGCTGTTGAGGGATAGCCAGGAACAGCTGGTCCTGCTCGGTACCACCACCTCCTCCCTCCCTCTCTGGGGCACACTTCAGGATCACTTCCTGTAGAACCTTGCAGCCGTATGGCCTCGGTAGCACCTGCACTGTGCCAGGCACTGTGTGCATCAGTCCTCACTGGGCCCCAATTCACAGAGGGGGACACAGAGCTCTGAGAGGAAGCTTCTTGCCCACGGTCATGATCTGACTCCCAAGCCTGCCATGCTTCTCCCATTACCTCCCACTGAGAGGGTTCCTGTTCTCTGTGACCTCTCCCATCCTGGGGATCCCCTGCAGCAAAGCCCTGGGGAGTGCCCACCAAGGGCAATGCAGTTGGGTTTCGAGGGCGAAGGTAGGAAAATCCCAGATGTTGGCAGGACAGGCTTTCTGTAAGACCTGAGTTTCTGCCCCAGCAGCCACTCTCTGGGATAGAGTGAGGCGGGACTCCTTCCCACTTTACAGATGAGTAGACTGAGGCCCTGAGAGTCATGTGGCTAGTCCAAGGTCAAACTCAAGGGAGTGACAGCCTAGGCTAGAAGCTGGTCTCTTCATTGCGCAACTGAGGCTGGAGGGAGGCTCAAGTCCCTTGAGATCTGTGCAAAAACTGAGCCCTCGGCACCCCCGACCTCCCCAGGTAGCAGAGAAGCCCGGTCCTGGAGTCGAAGACCTGGTTCAAATCCTGGTTTTGTCTTTGCATGAACTGTGTGATCTGAGCAAGTCATGAATTACTCGGAGCCTCAATTTCCTTATCTATAAGAGGGCGGCAAGCTGGCCTCCTTCACTCAGCCATGAGCAAATACTTATTGAGCACCTACTGGGAGAAGCAGGACCCTTCCTCGGGAACTCAGTCCAGAGGTAGCAGCAGCAGTTATGATTCCGGTTGTGATGGAGGAAGTGCAGGGAGCTGTGGGGACCCATAGGAGAGACCCCAGCCAGGTGGGGAGAAGGCAGGTGGGTAGGAGAGCAGAACGGGCAGCGGCTCCTGCAGGACCACGTGAGCTGGGCTCTGGATGTTGTTGGAATTTTCCCAGATCAGCTGCAGCCAACGAAGGCTTTCCGGCAGCAGAGGGCTATGCTCAGGCTGACGTTCTAGAAAGCTCACCCTCTGCTGGGTTCGGAGTGGGGAGGTAGGGTTGGAGGTAGAGAGGCAGCAGGAGCAGTGGGGGAGGGGGACGGCACCAAGGTGGGAGTGGGGGCAGCTGGGCAGGTGTGGCTGCCTCTCACCGGGTCTGGGAACTGCAAGAGAATTGGGGGAGGAGGGGGAAGGGGCTGTGGGAGATTAGTCCAGTCGTGGAGGTGGATATGGACGAGTGAGTTTCAGGTGCCAGGGAAGGGACCCCCTGGAGGCTGCTGGGTATGGTGGTTTGGGTGTGGTCAGCCGGAGCTGACATTAGAAGCCTTGGTGGGAGGGGGCGCTGATGGGCTCTTGGGGTGGGGGAGGGGGAAGCAGGTTTCAGAAGGGCAGTGAGCAGGGACCAGGATATCAGGGAGGCCACTGCTTGGCGTACAAGCAGAGGAGCCCAAGGGGATGCAGCCTGGGAGGTGAGGGAAAACAGAGCTGTGGGTCCCCAGCCCGGGAAGGAGGTGGAGGGGCTTAGGTCTGCGGAGAGATTTCAGAGGGCGGCGTGTCAGGCACTGTGCCCTGCACCATCGCAGAGGAGGTGCCCGGGAGGGTCAGCTCCCGAATCTTTTCACCCGAAGGCAGAAGCTTAGTTTCTGTCCCTTGCCCTCCTAGGGAGGAGGAGGCTGCAGAGCGGGAAGGTTTCGGGGAAGGAGGACAAGGGGAAAAACATTTGCATGCATGACAAGGCTGAAGTGAGGGAGAGAGAAAGGGGGGAGAAAGAGAGGAAAAGAAATTACCATACACCAGGATCTTGTTATTCAAGCTAATTTTCAAAAGACCACAGCTGTCACACTGAGATAATTCGTTAATTATAACAGCCATTGTGCTTTGGCAGTGGGAGAGGAAACCGAGGCCGAGGAACAGGCTGAAGGTGGGGGTGGGAGCAGGCCGCTGGGAGGCCTGGACTTCAGAGAGGGGACAGGGACAGAGGCAAAGAGAGGTGCGTTGCCCTCGGGACCGAAAGGAAGACATGGCCAGGTCAGGCCCCGTCCCTCCTCACTGTCATTGTTGCGGTGCTGGCCTGTGCCACGTGCCACGCACCAGCCCCCACAGCGACACCTGCAGGAGGCAGCTTCCTGTAGGAGTGACTGTCCAGACCCTGGCCTGTGGCCGTCGCCTCTGCAGCCCGCTGAGCTGGTGCCCTTCTTGTCGCACTTTACAGAAGAGGAAACTGAGACCCAGGGAGGATTAGCTTGCCAGGACCAGGGGGTGAGGTGGCGTAGCCTGATTCGAGCTGAATATGGACCCTGCACTTTGGCAGCACGCTAGGGAGGGCCGGTCTTGGCAGACTGGCCACGTGGAGTTGGCGGACACAGGAGCTGTCACATAAGCCTTACGTTTGGGCTGTGGTTTCTGCCTAGCCGGCAGTCCTGGGGCAGCCCTCCCCCGGGAGTTTCCGGGGCTCCGTGGTGACCCCTCCGCAGACAGAGCCTCCTTGTTCTCTGATGCCGCAGCTGCAGGCCCCCCACAGCCTTGGAGGCGGCTGTCAGTCTGGGCTGGGCTCTCCCACGGGCTCCAGAGAAAGCGGCTCTCAGGGCGGGGGGAGGGAGTTTGGACTGTCCCAGGTGGTGTCCATACTGACCCCTTGCCACCGTCTGGTTAGAGGCTGGGAAGTGACAGAAGGTGAATGGGGTTTCTCAGCTTGAGGCTGGAGGGCTCCAGGACCCTGGGTGCCAAGGCCTGGTGGACAGGGAGCTGGGGGGAGGCAGGCCCAGGTGAGCAGAGTCAGGGACCCTAAGTCTGTGGGGAGAGGGGTGGGACCCAGGAGCCATTCCAGAAACCCCAGGTCCCCTTGAGCTGCAGTGTGGCTTCAGGAACTCAGGTGTCCTGGTGTTCACAGTGGCCATGCCTAGAGACAGCACCTAGGCTAGGCCAGCTGGCGGCGTTCTGTGGGGTGGGAATAGTGTCTGGGAGAGGGTACCCCTGAAACCCCAGGACCCCCAGACTTGGCCCAGGCAGGGTTGTTGGCAGGGGAGCAGTGGGCCCTACAGGGCGACAGGTGGGCCTGGGGTGGTCGTGTGGGGGCTCCCTTGGCTTGGGGACCTCTCCCCAGTGGGGCTGCTTGGAGCCAAGGGGAAGCTGTCGGAGGGTCAGGACAGCTTAAAGTCCTGTAGAGTTGGTGACCCACGGAGGCCAAGACAGGAGACTTTTGGGACCAAGCAAGTGACAGATACATACTGGAACCCTCAGCCCAGACTCCCCGAATGACAGACCCACGCTGTTGGTGTCCTGGTGCTAAAACCCAAGAGCCATGGGTCAGGAGGACAGGGGATGGGGCTCCAGGTCAGGCAGGGACTGGGGCACCCCTGGGTCCCAGGCCAAGAGGCTCATAGGATTACCCCCGACAGGGTGGGGTTCCCCCTTGTTGCTGGCCTCAAACTCCAGTGTGCAGGGGTCAGCTGGCTACCCAAGCCAGAGAGGCAGGGAGGAGTTTGGACGTCGCCCCGCTGTGCCACTGCCGTCCCTCCAGGGGTACAGACCCGGGGAAGCCAGATCTTCCCTGTTTCTCAGTGGATTCCAGAAATGGGGATTTTTTAAACAAAATCTGCCAAGTTTCCAGTATTGGCAACTGATTTAAAAAATGTGAAAACCATCCAGCTGAGACAGGATCCCACTGCGTCTCTCGAACAGAGCCTGGGGGCGTGGAGGGTGGAAGCCACTGCGTAGCAGCTGTGAGACCTCAGTTTCCTCATCTGCAAAGTGGGAATAGTGATAGTGCTTTTAAGACGTTTAAAGTTGGCTCAGGATTAAATGAGTTAACGTGGGAAGTGCGGAGGCCCAGCCGGTGCAAGCACTGAAGACTCTTCACCTTGTCTGAGGCTGCCCATCCCTCCCTGGGCCACCTCAGGGGGCTTCACTCTCTGCCGCTGGAGCCTCCGCTTCCCCCTGGGGGCCCCCACATGCCCTGCCCCTGTCTTGGGACAGCCCTGAGGATGCTGGAGGGCAGGGAAGCGTTTGCCCCTTGGGACCCTGGAGGAGGACCAGGTGAAGCAGGCAGAGCTGGGAGGGCGGGCCTAGCCTGTGCCTGGTACATAGTAGGTGCTCCATAAATGTTTATTGAATGAATGAATGGAGGCCGTGCAGGCAGAGGCAGCCGTGCTGCGCAGGCACTGGTGAAAGAGCGGGTCCAGTGGAGACTGGTGAGTAGTGCCCAGGGGCTGCAGCTGAGGGGGCCAGAAGGGGCCCAGGGTGGGGGAGGTGAAGGTCAGGTGGGGAGAGGGCAGGGGTCAGATGGGGAGAGGCCAGGGGTTGGGAGTGGGAAGCAGGATCAGGTGGGGAGAGGCCAAGGGTTGGATATGGGAGGTGGGGTCAGGTGGGGAGAGGTCAAGGGTCAGATGGGGAGAGGATAAGGGTCAGGTGTGGGAGGCAGGGTCAGCTGGGGGAGGTAAGGACAAGGGGGGAATGGCTAGAGGTTGGTGGGGGAGGTGGGGTCAAATGGGGTGAGGCCAGGGGTCAGTTGGGGAGAGGATAAGGGTCAGGTGTGGGAGGCAGAGTCCATGGGGGAGCTGGGATCCAGGGGAGGAGAGGTAAAGTTCAGGTTGGGGAGAGAGGGGGTGAGGGAGGAGTCTCCTGAGTAGCCTGGAGGATTCTGGGGAAGCCAGGAAACAATCCCTGAGGTGGTGCCAGAAGGTGGGTTTTTAATACAGGTCATCCTTGACTGTGGGACAATCCTGTCCCCAGGTGTTTGGTGGTGGGTGGGCTGTAGGGGTTGGGGGGTTGTCAGGGAGTGGGCCCTCCCTGCTCACGGGCCCTGAGGCTCAAGCCTCTCCTGTCAGGCCACGAGGTGGTTTGCCAAGGCCAAGAGCTTTGGTAAAACCCTCCACCCCCTGCCTCTCTCCTTCCACCAAGGCCTGGACACGGAGTAGGTACTAAAGATGACTGTGGCACCCTGTGAGCAGGGGAGGCACGGGGACCAGGTGAGCCATGGGGGGTGACACGATGGGCAGGTGACAAGGCTTTGGGGGGGGGCCCAGCAAACCAGAGACACATGTGTACTGTGGTTTTCCTCCAAACAGATGAGGAAACTGAGGCCTGGGGAGGTGAGGTGCCGACTTGCGCCAGGTCACGCTGCAGCCCAGCGGCCCAGCCCCGAGCCCCTGCTTTGGCTGAGGTTACGCCTGGAGAGGCGTGTCCAAAGCACCTCTGCCTTGCAGAGCCCCTGACGCCTTGGCTGCCAGCTGTTGGTGCTGTGTTGTTCTTGTTAAGCTCTTTTGAGTAAGAAGGCAGTTCAGTGAAGGGGAGGCAAGTCTGTCTGCCCCAGGGCCAGGCACGTAATAGGTGTGTAGGGAATACATGTGGAACATGTAAGAAATGTGGGTGGGGCCGGGTGCCGTGGCTCACACCTGTAATCCCAGCACTTTGGGAGGCGGAGGCAGGCGGATCACCTGAGGTTGGGAGTTTGAGACCAGCCTGACCAACATGGTAAAACCCTGTCTCTACTAAAAATACAAAAAATTAGCCAGGCATGGTGGCGCTTGCCTGTAATCCCAGCTAGTCGGGAGGCTGAGGCAGGAGAATTGCTTGCACCTGGGAGGAGGAGGTTGTGGTGACCCGAGATCACAGCCATTGCACTCCAGCCTGGGCAACAAGAGAGAGACTCTGTCTCAAAAAAAATTTTTTTTAATTAGCCGGGCATGGTGGCACACACCTGTAATCCCAGCTACTAGGGAGGCAGAGGCAGGAGAATCGCTTGCACCTGGGAGGAGGAGGCTGTGGTGAGCCAAGATCACCACCATTGTAATCCAGCCTGGGTGACAAAAGTGAAACTCGTCTCCAAAAAAAAGTGTGGGCGGGGTGTGCGGATGCTTGGGCATCATGCCTCACCCAGGCAGGGCCCCTAGCCCGGGCCTGGTCCCTGTTTCTCTGTGACACAGACATAACCATGGCCTGCTCACCCATTGCAGGATGACACAGAGCCTGGAGCAGGTGCCAAGGAAGTGAGGGGCAGGAGCCAGCTCCCCCAGGACCCGGAGCAGCTGGTGTGCAGGGCTGAGACTAACACGATGCGACTGAATGGGGGTGGACGAACACCCAGCACCTTGGGCAGGGGAACCTAAGCAGATACTGCCCAGAGCTGCCTGAGGACCTTGTGAGGGCACCAGGGCTGCCTGGCCGTGTGTGCGAAGGGACCTGGGGGTTTGGTTGACATCTAGGACAAGGTGAAGACTCAGCGCTGGTGCCTCCTGACTGCCACTGCATGAACAGAAGCAGGGAGCCCAGCCGAGGGACGTGGGGGCCTCTGGAGCTGATTCTGCTCCGAATGCATCAGCACCGATGCTTGGCTACAGGCGACACGTTGTAAGAGGGACCTTGACAGCAAGCATGACTCGGGCAGCTGGACCCAAGGGCAGGAGGGAGTTGACACCTCAGCACAGGAAGAGCAGGTAGAGGACGCGGTGCTGTTCAGCCTGGATAAACAGAGCGAGGATAGACCGGTAGATGTCGGAAGAGCCTTTACGGGGTACTGGCCTCGTCCCTAGTGGCTCCAGAGAGCGAGCTGGCACCCATGAACAGAAGCACAAGGAGCCAGACTTGGCTTTGTAATAGAAGAAGAAATTTCTAGCAATCAGAGCTGTTCAGGAAGGGAATCTGGGCCGGGCGCGGTGGCTTGTGCCTGTGATCCCAGCACTTTGGTAGGTGTGGGTGGGTGGATCGCTTGAGTTCGGGAGTTCAAGACCAGCCTGGGCAACGTGGTGAAACCCCATCTCTACCAAAAGTGCAAAAAATTAGCTGGGCATGGTGGCAGGCACCTGTGGTCCCAGCTACTTGGGAGGCTGAGACACGATGAGAATTGCTTGTGGCTAGGAGGCAGGGGTTGCAGTGAGCACCACTGCGCTCCAGCCTGGGTGACAGAGCTAGCTAGACTGCCTCAATAAAAAAAAAAAGAAAAGAAAAGAAAAGAGAATCAGTAGCTTCAGGTGGGCGCTGAGAGCCCTGTCACTGGACGTCTGCAGGTGATGGGACATTGTCTTCTAGGAAGGAATCTTGGAAAGTCTGCCGGTTCCACCAGCTCAGGCTGGCCTGGGTTCTTGGCTATGTGGTCTAACAGCACCAGCCATGTGCGGTTGATGTAAGATTCCAGGAACATCAAATGTCAGACACAAAGGAACCATTGGATAAGGGGTATATGACTCTCTTAGAGGCCAGGAGACGGAAGCCCAGAGGAGTTAGGTAATGTGCCTGGTGTCACACAGCTTGGCATTCAATCCCAGGTCCCTTCCCCACACTGTCCACAGCCTGCGGCATGCATTCATTCATTGCACTGGAAATGCAGTTAACTTACAAAACGTGTTCCTTGGCGAGGGTATAATCATCCCATTTTACAGACGAGGAACTGAGGCCCAGGAAGTTCCATGAGGTGGAGGCAATGACAACACCAGTGTTCAGACCCCCGGCTTGAGTCTCTTCCCCAGGGGGTGGCAGGCTTTGTCCCTGAGGGCAGAGTTCCCGGCCTGGTATTGGGCTTCCAGCATCGAGGGGTGAGGTGGCTGCCTGCCTGAGAGATCTGCCAGGAGTCCTTGGTCCTCCTAATCCTGGGTAATGGCATTGACATGGATGGTGACAATGACACCTCGGGGAGCCTTGGCCAGCCTGGCCCAGGGAAGAACCTGTGCCAGGGCTTATGAGCTGCTACAAATGAGATTTCCCCGGCCGAGCCTCACGTCCCTCTCCTGGGAGGCCAGGACACAGACCGCACTTCCCTATCTGCTCCTGAGGCTGACGGGTGTCCCTGGAAGAAGAGTGTGGCCACATGAGTGGGAGCCTGGCGTGGTGTGTTTGTGAGGCCTCCTCCCCTGGACTGAGCGTGTGTGTGTCTCTGTCATGTCCTGGGGTTTCGGGGGAGCCCTGGGAGCTGGGTGGTATTCACCTTGCCACGCACAGAGAAACAGGCTCAGAGAGGGCCTGCGACTCACCCAGGGTCTCAGAGTCGGTCGGTTCTGCATCTTCCCCACTGACCTCCGCTGCCTGCATCCCTGGCTGGCCTCACTCTGTCTACCCTCTCACCCATCCTGGAGAGTTGGCCTGACCCCCTCAGCCCCTCCCACACGCCACAGTGTTGCAGGGGCTGTCCCCGGGGCGGGGGTCCAGACTGTCCTCTGACAGGGAGGCTTGGGAGTCAGCCTGCAGTGGGGGACCGAGAGGATGTGACCCCGAGGTTCAGCGAGCCTGAGTCCAGAGGAACCCTGATCCTGGGTGATGAGGGCACCCACATTAACAGCAGCTGTTGTTCACAGAGCTCAGGCACTGTGCCCAGCTTGTCCTCCGAGAGGGGAAGGGGTGGGGCTGAGCCAGGACTCCTTGTCTTCCCAGTTCTGACTTGTCTTCCAGAGGCGGGCCCAGGATCTTGGGGCATCCAGGGGGGAAGGGCACACACCAGCGGGATCACTGGGTAGCCGATTACGCCTGAGGCCCAGAGAGGGGAGCCATTTGCTTTGAGTGACTCTGGGGTCTGCCATCCTGCCTAGTTCTGAACTGAGACCCCCAGACCACCAGCTCTGCCCCAAGAGCAGCGAGTGCTGCAGGGTCTCACTGACTGTCCTCTCTGCCCACAAATGTCCCCACGAGAGGGGTTGTCATACAGCATGCACCTGCAGACCCAGAGCCCCTAATAACCTCATGCACCCTGGCTGTGCAGCCGTTTCTTCTGTGGTGGAAGGAGAGAGCACCCCTTAAAGAGAGCTGCTTGGCTGGGCATAGAGGCTCACGCCTGTAATCCCAACACTTTGGGAGGCCGAGGTGGGTGGATCACGAGGTCAGGAGTTCGAGACCAGCCTGGCGAACATGGTGAAACCCCGTCTCTACTAAAAAGACAAAAATTAGCCAGGCGTGGTGGCGGGCACCTGTAATCCCAGCTACTTGGGAGGCTGAGGCAGGAGAATCACTTGAACCTGGGAGGCAGAGGTTTCAGTGAGCTGAGATTGCACCACTGGGGCACTTGGGGCCTGAAGGGGAAGACGCTCTAGGGGAGGAGTTCAGTCAGGCCAGGGCACAGGAGCACTGCTCTTTGCTAGAAAATGCCACCCCCATGCCTGCTTGCCTGCATGGCTGTACCCCTCCTGGGCTGTGCCACCAAGGCCCTGGGCAGAAAAGGTCTCTGCTTCCCACAGCTGCTCCTGCCGTTCCCTGCTCCCTTGGGGCTGGTCACAGGATGCATTTTGGTGGTTCAGCCAGACCAGGTGTCGTCTGTCTCCCTGGCCTCTGGGCCTGGGGGGGAGCAGGTGCCCTGTCCCCTGCGCTGCCCCCATCTGTCATCTAGATAGCTCACTGCCATTGGTGCCTCTGTCTCAGATGTGCTTCCTCCTTTTCTCTCTTCCTCTGTCTGTCTCTGCTTGGCTGCCTGGATATTTTTGCTTTGCCACTATTCTCCATCCTTGCCTCCTCCCTGCAGCCCCCCTTCTTCCCGTCTCTCACCACCTGGGTATGCGGGGTGCTGTCCTGTCCCCCTGCAGTTTGTGTGGGAGGATCACCCTCATGGGAGGAGGGGAAGGGCACGACCTGGCCCATTTGACCACTGGACCCTCAGCCTTGGACCTCAGAGGACAGGCTGGCGCCCCTGACACCCACACCTTGAGTGTGTGAGCAGCTGGGCCAGGGGCCAAGTGCTGCTGTCAGCGGCTTCTTGGCCTCAGCCTCTCTGTTCCCTCCCTGGCTGCGTCAGGTCTCCATGAGTGGCAGGAAGGCAGCCTGGGATGGGGACCGGGCAGCTGACCCACCTGGGACAGGGTGATGGGAGCCTACTCCCAGCTCCGTCTGAGTCACGGGGCAGGTGGGAGCTGGGCCCAGCCCAAGTCATCCTGGAGACCAGGAAGAAGAGGAGAGACCATGGGCAGGTCACCTTGAGGCTTAGGTGGGCAGAGCTTGGAGTGCCTGGGGTTGGGGCACTGAGGTCCTCTGCCCATTGTGGACTGTTTGGGAAGAGCTAGGGCAGGACTAGCTCCCCTCCCATGTGGGCCTCTTCTCCCATTCCCCTCCACGCTCAGCCTCTTCGCATCCTTCGGCAGGGCCTGGCTTTCCCGAGGCTCCAGCCAGCCTGGCTTTGCCCAATACCCTGGACCTGGCCGTGGGGATGCTGGTTTGAGCGACTCAGATGCGAGGAGAGGGGCTGGAGTGGCACAGATGCACACACACACACACACACACGTAGAACACACAGAACACACATGTACTTAAACATGCCAACTGTAACACAGATGGGTGCCTGCCTTCCCTGAGACTTGCCCGACACACATGCCTTCCCACCCTCCACACACAAGCACATGCCCCGAGGCTGATGCACATGCACGAATGTGCACACCCGGCTGTCTGCACGTCATCGGCTTGTACACGTCAGCACACCCCTGCGTCGGCACTCTGAGCCACCTGCGTGCACACCTGCATACAAATACGGTCCCCAGACATTCCCTGATAGGAGGAGGACCTGCACT
Source organism: Alouatta palliata (assembly GCA_004027835.1). Lineage (NCBI taxonomy): Eukaryota > Metazoa > Chordata > Mammalia > Primates > Atelidae > Alouatta > Alouatta palliata. The sequence continues at coordinate 60,360 of PVKV010003545.1, read as the reverse complement.
GGAGCAGACAGGCCGGCTCAAGGATCTCTCAAGTGGGAAGCGTGGAGACTCAGCCTCCTCCAGTACAACCTTGCTACTTGTGGGAGGGGAAAGTGAGGCTCGGAGAGGGGCAGAACTGGCCTGGGGTCCCCCAGAAGCCAGTGGCCGTGATGGATGGGGGCCAAGGTCTCTCCAGCCCTGAGACTTTTGCATAGCACAGCCAAGGACAGAGCTGCTGTGTGCTGCCTGGGCACCCCTTCCTGCCCGGCTGCCTTGTGGCACCCCCAGGCTGGTCCTGCAGCGACTGGGGAGGTGTGAGGCTGGCCTCAGAGGTCCCGATCATCACAGCCTCTGACGTAGCGTCAGCCTTGAGTCTATCGGGCCCTGTGGACTCCCTGTTCACCTTTCACCATCCCAGCCAAAAATGGCCTGCCTGGGACTTCCTGTGGGATTAACCCCTGCCCCACGCCCATTTCCCTTTCCTCTGTTCCTGCCCTCTGGGGCTCAGTGCTGTAAATTGGTTTTGCTTTAATGGCAAAGACTTAGATATTGTTTTAAAGCACCCTTTCCTGGACTTTCCCAGGAGGAGGAGGAGGAGAGGGAGGCAGAGGTGGCTCTTGTGAACAGTCCCCGGCTTTTTGTGTCCAAATTTCTGGATTTCTGAGACCTAATCTTCACATCCCTGGCCTCTGCCCAGGGCAGAGGGAGGGAGGACTGGGCTGTTTCCATAGTTGAGAGCACAGGGTGGGAGCTGGCGCTGGGGTCTGTCTAAAGGGCTGTGTCCAGCGTGCTGGACACAAGTCTCTCCTGGGTCTGGGACTCAGTTTCCACCACTTGGAAAGTGGTTGATCCTGATGGCCTACCACTGTGACCCCTGGGCCGCCTTCCCGGCCCTTCTGCATCTTGGAAATGGGCAGCATGAGTCCTCGGCTTCTTCTCTCCCATCAGATAGGCCAGAAAGGGACCCACTTTTTTAGATGTGGAAATAGACTCACATGTTGTGGTTTGCCTAGCTAACTGGGCTGGGCAGATAGATGGGGCACCAGGCCTCCTGACTCCTGGCTTGGGCTCAGCGCCTCAGGAGCCTTGATCCTGGTCCAGGCTGTGCTATGTTATTTGAGGCAACTCCCTGTCCCTCTCTGGGCCTCTGACTCTCCAGCCATGGAAGGGGAGCCCGGCCTCAGCCATGCTATTCCAGAGGGCTGGCCCACTCGCAAGGATCAAGGTGCTTCAGGGGAGGCACTCTAGGGAGATGATCTGGGGGTATCTCTGGCCTCCCCGAGGCTTGCTTTTCTTTCCCTTGGCGCTGCTCTGCCTGTGGGATGAGCTCTCCCCACACTCTCCCACAGCGGGAGACCCTGGCTTCTGCGTCCCCTGCTTGGGGGGCCTCACAGCTGCGACGTTCTGCTCCCCCTCCCCCATGGAAGCTGAGACAAGGGAATTATTTTTGGAACAAGAGCAGTTACACAACAAATGAATTATTTATCTTTTGGGCATGGAGGAAAGAAGGCATGTTGCTGAGCTTCTTAATTCTTTATCTGGGTCCAGGGGTGCCTGCTTGGGTCGGTGGACACAAGTACGTAGGGGTCTGCTTGTCATGTGCAGATCGTAGGTGTGCTTGTGTGTGTGTAGCTGTGTATGTGTGCATGCTGTGGAGGTCTGGCTCAGGTGGGGGCATGTGGGTCTCTGCAGGTGGGGGGTATGAGCGTGGCCTCCAGTGTGCTGGGGGGGTGTGCCCGCACCTGTGCCTACTTGTTGCTCTCCAGTGTCCCTTCTGTGCCCACGGTCCTCAGACTCTGCCCCTACTCCCCCTATTCTTCTGCTCCCTCTAACCCAGCCCCTGGGCCCCCTCCTGCCTCTTGCCACCCACCAAGCCTGGCTTCTTGGATGTAACAGGGACCCTAGAGTGCTTGCTGGCACAGAGGCCCTGGGACGGGGTGTGGAGAAGGGACAGGGGGTGGGGGGAGCCTGTGCTGGAGCTTGACGGGGCTGGTCCAAGCCCTCACACTGATCTGTCACCCGCTCTCTATGCTGCCTTTCAGGAACCAGGTGCAGATGGGTCTCTTCCTTCCTGCCCCCGTCTCTCTCACTCCCTGCTCGGTGCGCACTCTCCAGCCACCTATGGGAATTGTCTGAAGTTCTGAGCCTGGAAGCCAAGGAGGAAGAGGAGGAGGAGGAAGAGTGAGAGGAAGTCAAGCCCTGAGAACCTGTGTACCTTCTCAGCAGGAGACAAGCAGCCACGCTGTTGGGGGAGTAGGCTGTGGGGTCCCCACCCTTAGCCCCAGCCAGGCCTAGTGCCTGCCGTAGCACCCCAGAAGGCCCCCAGCAGTTGGCACTAGCTGTACCCACCTTGCCTGGGGCCCCCGTGCTGGGGGTCGCCCCCAAGATGGTGGCGGCCCCGGGGAGGACTGTACTGCCAGCCCCAGCCTCTGGCCACTAGGTACCACCGCCCCCACACCTCGCCCTGCCCCTCACTCCAGGCCCGCGCCATGCTGCGCCTGGGGCTGTGCGCAGCGGCGCTGCTGTGCGTGTGCGGGCCTGGCGCCGTGCGTGCTGACTGCTGGCTCATCGAGGGGGACAAGGGCTACGTGTGGCTAGCCATCTGCAGCCAGAACCAGCCGCCCTACGAGACCATCCCACAGCACATCAACAGCACCGTGCATGACCTGCGGCTCAACGAGAACAAGCTCAAGGCCGTGCTCTACTCCTCCCTCAACCGCTTCGGGAACCTCACCGACCTCAACCTCACCAAGAACGAGATCTCCTACATCGAGGACGGTGCCTTCCTGGGCCAGTCGAGCCTGCAGGTCCTGCAGCTGGGCTACAACAAGCTCAGCAACCTGACGGAGGGCATGCTGCGGGGCATGAGCCGCCTGCAGTTTCTCTTTGTCCAGCACAACCTCATCGAGGTGGTGACACCCACCGCCTTCTCCGAGTGCCCCAGTCTCATCAGCATCGACCTGTCCTCCAACCGCCTCAGCCGCCTGGACGGCGCCACCTTTGCCAGCCTCGCCAGCCTGATGGTGTGTGAGCTGGCCGGCAACCCCTTCAACTGTGAGTGCGACCTCTTCGGCTTCCTGGCCTGGCTGGTGGTCTTCAACAATATCACCAAGAACTACGACCGCCTGCAGTGCGAGTCACCGCGGGAGTTTGCCGGCTACCCGCTGCTGGTGCCCCGGCCCTACCACAGCCTCAACGCCATCACCGTGCTCCAGGCCAAGTGCCGGAATGGCTCGCTGCCCACCCGGCCCGTGAGCCACCCCACGCCCTACTCCACGGACGCCCAGAGGGAGCCGGACGAGAACTCGGGCTTCAACCCCGATGAGATCCTCTCGGTGGAGCCGCCGGCCTCGTCCACCACGGATGCGTCCGCGGGGCCTGCCATCAAGCTGCACCACGTCACCTTCACCTCGGCCACCCTGGTGGTCATCATCCCGCACCCCTACAGCAAGATGTACGTCCTGGTGCAGTACAACAACAGCTACTTCTCCGACGTCATGACCCTCAAGAACAAGAAGGAGATCGTGACGCTGGACAAGCTGCGGGCGCACACCGAGTACACCTTCTGCGTGACCTCGCTGCGCAACAGCCGCCGCTTCAACCACACCTGCCTGACCTTCACCACGCGGGATCCCGTCCCCGGCGACTTGGCACCCAAAACCTCCACCACCACCCATTACATCATGACCATCCTGGGCTGCCTCTTCGGCATGGTCATCGTGCTGGGGGCTGTGTACTACTGCCTGCGTAAGCGTCGCATGCAGGAGGAGAAGCAGAAGTCCGTCAACGTCAAGAAAACCATCCTGGAAATGCGGTATGGGGCCGACGTGGATGCCGGCTCCATCGTGCACGCCGCCCAGAAGCTGGGCGAGCCCCCCGTGCTGCCTGTGTCTCGCATGGCCTCCATCCCCTCCATGATTGGGGAGAAGCTGCCCACCGCCAAGGGCTTGGAGGCCGGGCTGGACACACCCAAGGTGGCCACCAAGGGCAACTATATCGAGGTGCGCACAGGTGCCGGCGGGGACGGCCTGGCTCGGCCCGAGGATGACCTCCGCGACCTCGAGAACGGCCAGGGCTCGGCCGCGGAGATCTCCACCATTGCCAAGGAGGTGGACAAGGTCAACCAGATCATCAACAACTGCATCGACGCCCTCAAGCTGGACTCGGCCTCTTTCCTGGGAGGCGGCAGCGGCGGTGGGGATCCCGAGCTGGCCTTCGAGTGCCAGTCCCTCCCTGCGGCTGCCGCCGCCTCCTCGGCCGCTGCCCCCGGGCCGCTGGAGCGGCCTAGCTTCCTTTCGCCTCCCTACAAGGAGAGCTCCCACCACCCCCTACAGCGCCAGCTGAGCGCCGACGCGGCCGTGACCCGCAAGACCTGCAGTGTGTCTTCCAGCGGTTCCATCAAGAGCGCCAAGGTCTTTAGCCTGGACGTGCCCGACCATCCGGCCGCCACGGGGCTGGCCAAGGGCGACTCCAAGTACATCGAGAAGGGCAGCCCTCTCAACAGCCCGCTGGACCGGCTCCCACTGGTGCCCGCGGGCAGCGGCGGGGGCAGCGGTGGGGGCGGGGGCATCCACCACCTGGAGGTGAAGCCGGCCTACCACTGCAGCGAGCACCGGCACAGCTTCCCCGCCCTCTACTACGAGGAGGGCGCCGACAGCCTGAGCCAGCGCGTGTCCTTCCTCAAGCCACTGACCCGCTCCAAGCGTGACTCCACCTACTCACAGCTCTCCCCCAGACACTACTACTCAGGGTACTCCTCCAGCCCCGAGTACTCATCCGAGAGCACGCACAAGATCTGGGAGCGCTTCCGGCCCTACAAGAAGCACCACCGGGAGGAGGTGTACATGGCCGCTGGCCACGCCCTGCGCAAGAAGGTCCAGTTCGCCAAGGACGAGGATCTGCACGACATCCTCGATTACTGGAAGGGGGTCTCGGCCCAGCAGAAGCTGTGACCCCCTCCTCCCTGGTGAGGTCGGAGCCAGAGGGCTGGGGGCCCTCCGGGGGAAGGGTCCGGGCGGCCAGGGCGGGGAAGCAGACTCGGGGGCTGAGGCCCAGGAGAGGACGCACACGCAGACCCGCACGCACGCACGCACACACACACCTGACCACCACCCGACTGTGAACAAAACATCCGACAATAACGGACAGGAAAACAAAGACACATCTTCCTTAAAGTTTACAAACTGATACCGAAACCAGTCGTCTTTACTGTGCTGCCCGGGAACTCTGCTGGGGGTGCAGGGCTGGGGGCCGGCGGGGGGAGGAAGGAAGCCAAGAGAGGGTGTGGGGTCTAGGGCTCTGGGGCTAGAAACAGGTGTGTGGACCAAGAAGGCCGGGGTAGAGAGGGACTGAAGCCCCTCTGGGGCAGAGGGAGGCTCTCCTCCCAAGCTGGGGGTCAGGTCTCTTGGAGATTTAGCATTAGACAGGCATTGAGCGTTGTCTCCTTCCACTTTAGAGAGAGGGAGAAACTGAGGCCCGGAGAGGAGAGTTGACAACCCCAGGGTCACATAGCAGCTTAGCCTCAAGTCCCTCAACTTCCCAGTCCAGTGCTGTCCCCGACCCCCCCACCCCGCAGCTGCCTTGTGGGACCCTGCCTGCCCTGTGCCCAACCCCTGACACCCCCTTCCAATCTGTGGTCCCTTGGGGCTGAGGGACTTGAGAGTCAGGCAGGTGCTTTTTCTTCCTAGAAAGCCACATGGCAGTACCCCCAGAGCGTGCAGCTGTGATTCAGCTCTTGGCCCCTATGCCAGTACCCGGGAGAAGGGAGAGGGTCCTGTTGATGTGAAAGGAGCCGAGGCAGGGCGACACTCCACCAGCCCACTTCAAGTGTCTTCCACGTGGCCTGGGAGGTGTGGGCTGTGTGGCGGGCAGGCCGGCTCCCAGGACACCTCAGGTGCAGCCCCCGGCCCAGCTTCTCTGATCCTCCGAGACCCCTGCCCACCGCAGAAGGGGAGCGGTGCACTGTGATGCCTGGGGGGCTGCAGGGAGGAGGTGTTGTGGGGGACTTCCTGCTTGTCCCCGTGGCCTGCATCCCCACCTGCCTGACCCCATCGTGGGATCTCGGCTTCTGTCTCAGCTGCCCAGGAAGGAGGGCTTTCTCACCCACCCCCTCTCGGCTGCTCATCGCAGCCTGGCCCCCTGGCCGGAGGGGGCTCCCATGTTTCCATGGCAATGGCCATTCCCCTCTTTCTGACCCCTACCCAACATCAAACAAAGCACAAACAGTGAGGCACCCCACTGGTCTGGGAGGGGTGGGGAACAGGCTGGGTTCATGGTGCCCCGCCCCCTTCCAGCCATCCTCTGTCGCCATGGTAACCCTGTGCCTGGCAGTTGGTGCCCAGAGTGACCGTTGGGCTCTGGGGTTCTCTGTCCCTGTGGGCGGTGGCAGTTGGTGGTAAGGGTGGTGAGGGAGGGCCAGCCTGGCGGGAGCTCCTGGGGCCAGCTCTTTTGGGAGGCAAATCTGGGATCCTGAGACTGGGGTCTTGACCAGTCGGGATGCTGAGGGGCAGGAGTCCATCATTCTTCACCTCTGAGTGGGAGCTGGGCCGGTGGGGCGTGGGGACGCCTGTACTAGCAACTTTGCCCGCCTGGCGACCTGCCCCTTGGTTCCCACCCACCTCAGCATGGGAGGGGGGCCTCGGCTCTCCCCATGCCCCTGCCAGAGACCCCTAACCTTGGGGTTGTGGCCCACATGGGTTTCCTGAGATTTGGAGAGTATGACTGAGGGGTGAGGGTAGGGGCTGGGGTGGGACAGGACAGGCAGTGTTGGTGGGGAGGGACTGACTAGGAAAGTGAGTGCCATCCCTGGGGGGCCCCAACCATCTTCCTGCTGGAGGCAAGGGGTCCGGGGGGGACAGCGGAGGGCTGGGAGGCTCAGGCTCAGCTCAGCACCTCTCTCATCCCAACTGTGGGAACGAAGCCCAGGCTCACTTTGGGGGTGACATTTGCAAAGAAAAGACTGTTCTCCCAGGGGCGAGGAGGGGAGGGGGCGGCATGGACACTCGGAGCAGACCTCCCTCCCCCGGCCCCCCAAACCTGTCCCAACCCCTCCTCACACCCAGTCGGCACAACTGACAACAGCAAGCAGGCAGAGAAGCCAGGGGTGTGAGCAAGCAGACTCCCTGTTCTATTTGCATGACGATTTTACTGTATTTTTCTGAGCAAACATCTGTGGTGTATGTGCCAGTTTGTCCAGACTCCCCCACCCCCTCCCTGACACCCTCCTTTCCCACATTGCGTCTGTTGTGATCTGACGAGCAGCTCTTGAAACCCAGGGAGGGGTCAGCTCTGCAAACACAGACCCAAAACAGGTGCCACCGAGACACAGCCCTGCCCCACACCACCTCCTGTCTCTCTGGGCATTGGGCCCGCAAGTGCCACCTCCCTTTTCCCCAGTTCCTTCCCCTCCTACATGCCAGGGAGGGCAGCCCCAGGGAAGCCTCCTCGAGGGCCCATGTCCGGGTGGAAGGGACTATCTGTCCGTCCTGCTTGTTCCCACTTTGCAGATTAGGAAGTCAGGGCTCTCAGACAGGGGCCTGGTGACTTGGCTGGCCAGCTGCATTGGAGGGTCAGTTACACTGCTGAGTGTAGGAGGCCAGGAGCTTGGGGTTTTGTCGGGGGCTTCATGGAGAGGCTGGGGGCTTTGAGAAAGGAACCATGGGAAGAAGGAACCCGCCTGGGTGGGCTGCAGGGAGGGTTCCCGGCAGTAGGAGCGGGGGCCTGTCCTTGCCATTTCCCCATCCTTCCTTCGTGAAGATACCTATCAAAACCTGAGACGCTCCAACTGCAGGGACAGGGTCCCGTCTGGAGAGCAGGACCCTGATACTCCGGGAGGGGACTGGCCTTGAAGACTCGGTTCACGTGGTTCTTTATGAGGCAGAGCAGAGTCTAAGACTCGGGTCTCTGGCCTCCCGGCCAGGCCAAACCCCAACTTTTCAGCTGGAGGAGGGCCCACCCACCTGGAGGCTGGCCTGCATCTGTGTCCCGCCTCCTGCTCAGGATGTTTTTCCCAGGCGGGAGGGAAGGATTTACAAAAAATACTTGAACGTTGCCATCTAGGAGTCTGGTCAAGGTTTGGGTTTGTGATGGATGAGCATGGTGGAGCTGGGGCAGGCCGGGGCGCAGACACCCAGGAGAGGAGGGCAGGGGGGCCCCAGGGAGGGAGGGGAGACGGGTCTGGCGGAGTGAGGGGGCGAGCTGAGCTGGCTGGAGGACATGTGGGTGCCGCGCCCTGGACCTCTGTGGGGAGGTCTCCTGCCTTGGGCCCGAACGAGGTCACACCTGGGCTTGCCCGTCCCTAGTACCTGCTGGAGACTTACCTCTTGAGCTGTTTCTGGGAAGTAGGGATGGGTCTGCTCCCTCCTGGAGGGCACAGCTGGTGTGGCTAGCCCTCCGTTGGAGCTCATGGCTTTCTAGAAGCAAGACATGGAGGCTGGCAGGAAGGCAAGAAAGCCCAGGTGGTGGGGACACCTCTTCATGGGTCCTGGCCTTTCGGCCTCGCTTCTCCCAGCAGCAGGAGGAGTCTCTCTCTGCCTACCAATGACTCCTCCCCTGGGAGGCCCGTAAGGGTGTCTGGGTAGGTCTGGGGAAAGGGCTGTCAGGGCAGCGAGGAGGGTGGGAATGAAAAGACTCACTTGGGAAGGCAGGGCCTGGATCGCCCCTGAGAGGCGGCATCGTGGAGTGTCAGGCTGGCCAAAAGTCACCGTGTTCTCAACTGGAAGTTGGTTGACTGCCCCACCCACCCCCTGGAAATTTAACAGAGGGGGAAACAGAAGTGCGGAGAAAAAAAGGAGAGGGAAGGAAATTCAGAGTCAAGAAACCTGGCATGACTGTGCTAAGGCCAGGATGGCATCAGGAATTAGGGACAGCAGTGGCAGGTCCCCGCTTCTCAGGGGCCTAAGTGCAGGGAAGGGACAGACACGAAGTTCCCTGGTGACTGGTGCCTTGCAGAGAATTAAAATAGGGTGATGGGGTGGGGAGGGCCAAGGGTGGTCAGGGAGCATCCCCTGTGGGATGAGGGGACAGGGGGCCAAGCTCTGAATGACCAGAGGAGCCAGAAGGATGGGTGGGCGGGTGTGAAGACAAGCCTGGAGGGAATGGGGTTGCAGTGGGTGCCTGTCCCCTAGCACCACTCCATCCCCTACCACTCTGCCCCTGCCCATTCCAGGCCCAGCAGGGTCCCGTCTCCATGAGTATGACCCCCCTGAGGAGTTTACTTGGCCAGTGGAAGCCAGTGTGAAGGTTGGGGCAAGACTTGCTCCACCCTACTGCCTGGCTGAGCTCCAGGAGAGGGGCCCTCCTCTAACCCTCAGGCTCAGATCCTGTCCTGACACACTCCTTCCCTGACCCTGGGTCCTCCCACCTCTAAGACAGAACCAGAGTGCACACTGCTTGCCTCTGGAGGCAGCCTCAGCCCTCACTAAAGGCCAGGCAGTCCTGCAGAGCGGGAGGGAGAGGAAGGGGTCCGGTAGGGCGGACAGGATGGTCTGGGCCTCCTTCCTCCTGCCCCTCTGCCACTCCACCCAGCATAGGGCTGGGCAGGGGATTGGAGTTCCTGCAGTGTCGGCTACCCAGCCCTCCCACCGTCCCTCCCTCCCTCCCTCCCTCCCTCCCTCCCAAGCCACCAGCCTCCAAGTTGGCTGTGGTTGGGCACCTGGTTTGTGTCCTGCAGAGCTGGGCTCCTGCCCTGGGCTCTGAACCTGTGAATCCTTGCTGTGTACGGACCTTTCCTTCCTCTGAGGGCCTTGAACCCTCTCCTTTTCTTCTCTTTGTTTTTCGGCGGGGTGGGGGTTAACTTTATTTTCTCTTCCCTATATCTGCCTTTCCCTCCCCTCAATTTCCTGTTTTAAAACTGAATGGCACGAAATTGTTTTCCTCAACCTGGAGATTCCTGTATGGAGAGAATCAATTTCTATATTTGCAATAAATTTCTTATTTAAAGCTACAGGGCCACGGTCTATGTCCTGTTGCATTCCTCCCACGTTGCGCTGCCACGACCCCCGCTGCCCGTTTCGTCATTTCCCTTCCCACTGGGAGACCCCTCATGGGGCCAAAGCTTAGTGACGGGGGTGGGTGGGCGGTCACTGCCTGTGGTCAAGGGAAAAAAGAAAGGGGTCTGCAGAGAGAGGGGGCCAGCAGGGAAGTCAATTCCAGGGTCACTTTGTATCCAGACACCACACCCGTCTGATGGCTTGGGGGCCCGATGGCCTCCCTTCCCCACATCCTAGACGCCCCTCTGTCGTGCGCCCTCCATTTCCTGCTGCTGTGGCCTCTCACGCCCAGGATACAGAGAGGCAGGGCCCTGTGGTGGCATTCCTGGACCTCAGCCCCCTGTCAGTCTCTGAGGTCAGCCTCTTTCTGCAGCCTGTCTATCGCGGGTTCAGGGTCTCCGTGGGACCCCCTGGGCCTCCTACAGGCCTGTCCTGTCCCCGGCCCACCCCTCCTCTGGTGTCCTCCCATCTGTTGCCATTTTCCATGGCTGGGAAGCGCTCCTCACTGGCTCTTCTGGCCTTCCAGTCCTTCTCAGATTTAGGAGATGCCTCGTGTCTCAGGTCAGGGTCCAGTGACCTGAGGCTGAACAGCCCAAGCCTCTGCTCTGGCGGAGTCTGGAGCCCATCACTCAGCCCCAGCCTCCTCGCTCCCCAGGGGCAGAGCCTGCGTGCTCTTCTCTCAGACTCTTGTTCTCCAGTTGCTACAAAACTCTCCTCCGGGAAGGCCTCTGGATTCAGCCTGGATTGCTGTGGGATATTTTGGACTCCGTGGGTCTGAGCTACTCCCCGATGTCATACTGTGGCCTTCAGCCCAGTCCTAGGTCCACAGGAGCTGTGTCCAGGTGGCTGTGGTTGCCCACAGGGCTGTCCTGCCCCCCTGCCCGCTTCCATTGGGGTTGATTGTACTTTGGGGACCCTCTGGGATGGCCCAGGGCCCAGGGCCACTCACCTTCTGCCACCTGTCCCTTCCAAGTGCCCTCACACAGTCTCAGTGCAGCCATCCCAAGGGGGCCACGGCCAGCCACAGTCCCTCCTTTGCTCTGCGTCCTGGCAGCGCCGGGCCTCCTTCATGAGGGAAGTTTCACTGTGAGCCTGCACCAAGCAGGGATGGGGAGGAGGAGGAGAGTGGGACGCGTTTGTGGGAGGCGCAGAGGGCTAGGCCCTGTGTCCTGACAGGCTCTGTCCCCTCAGGACCCTCATCTGGGGCTGCCCTGTGGTCCCTGGACCCAACCCTAGGCCCCAGGAGCCCCTGCTTAGCTCCCTGCCTGCCACACTACCAACGTTCTTTTCACCAGCAGGTGCCATTTCTGTTGAAGGACTCATTTTGCTCCTCGGGACACTAGGAGGTGGTTAGAGGTGTCAGTGAACCCGGCTAGTACAAGTTCAGGCTGTTCCCCTCGGCTGCCTGCCCCGGCCTTGGGCGGGGGAGCCCCATGGCTCCTGGGAGTGTGGAAGTGTACAAAGGCACACCCTCTGGCCTTTTCATTTTAACCCAGAAGTGGTTGTATTTCTAAATCGAGCACGTTTAAACACTCACGTTTTGGGGGGCTTGGGAGTAATTTTGGTCCTGTTTACAAATGCAATCAGGGACGTGTCCGTAAGGACCCCCTCCTCCGTAAGTGTCGCATATCTGCTTCCCTTCCTGCACCCTCGATTATCTGAAGAGCCAGCAAGTGCTGTGAGCCCACATGGTTTCGTCTTAACCTATGAGCCGTTATGGAAAAGAAGACCCCGATTCTGAATGAAGGTCTTCCTTACACATAATCAATTTATTTGCAAGTGCTTCAGGACACTCGAAAATACCCGAAACCCGCCACGTGACACAAAATAGCCGCGACACAAAGGTGGCCTGTCATCGCCTACACTGGTTATGGTTTCTCCGTTTTGGACAAACGGCTCTAAGTGTGGCTGGACCGTGTGGACAGCGTTGGGTGAATGAAGCCTCCTCTGCTGGCCGGGCCCCAGGAACTGGCTATTTCAGGAGGGACAGGGGTCTGGGTGCTGTAAGTGGGGCAGCACCCTGTGGGTGAGGTCCAGGAATGCCCCCACATAGCCCTGCCTCTCTGTATCCCGGGTGTGGGAGGCCAGAACAGCAGAAAATGGAGTGAGGGCACACAACAGAGGGGTGTCTAGGATTTTGGGGAGGGAGGTTGCCGGGGGATCCTACTTTGATACGTTCTACGTCATGCCCTCTTAAGTAGGGTGCTCTTCCCAAGCTCACCCTACCCAAGGGCCAAGTTGCTGGTGTGTAAATTCCTCATTTCCTAGGATGTCTGTAACCCAAGCCCCATGGGTCACCCGGCCCTCTCCAGCCCGGACAGGCTTCCTTCTCCAGTCTTTAATGTTCTTCCCCGCAGCAGGGTCCCCGGATGCCCAGTGTCCTTAGCACCACTCCCTGGGGTCTGTTGGGGCTTGGTTTGAAGGAATTCACAGTTCCAAGGTACTCTGGTGACCCTCGAAGCTGCTGGGCCAGGAACTTCCTTTTCTGTTTGGCTGCTTAGCTGAATATTCCACTCCCTTAAGCTCTCCCCTCCCAGCAGTCATAAACGTTCCCTTTCCTGAGATGCTCCCAAGAGCCCTTGCGGCTGCAGGGTTTAGGAGATCACCCGGTCTCACTGGGTCTCAGGGTCTTCTTCAGTCCCTGAAAGCAACATTCTGGGCACTCAGCCCCAGGCCCAGTGTCTCAGAGGCCAGCCTCCTCCCACTCCTACTCCTGTCATTAATGGGTCCAGGGTCTCCATGGAAACTGCTTGCCCTCCTCTGGGCCCAGCCTGGGCAGCCTGTCCTGGACCCCTGGCCCACCCCCTCCTCTGGTGCCTTTCCACCATCTGCTGTTCATTTCTCCACAGCCAGGAAGCACTCCTGCTCCGTCTCAGATTTAGGAGGCGCCTGGTCTGTCTGGTCAGGCCAAGGCACCCAGGTCTCGCATCCAGTGGCCTCAGGCTGAACTGCCCAAGCCCCTGCTGGGGGCGGGCGCGGTGGGTGGGGGGAACCTGGGGTCCCACTGCCCAGCCCCCAGCCTCTTTGCTTCCCAGAGGCAGAGCCCACCTGCCCTTTCTCAGATCCCTGTTCTCCAACCATTACCAACCTCTCTTCCAGGAAGGCCCCTGGATTCAGCCTGGATTGTTCTGAGGGTGCTCTGATGAAGTCCCTCATTCTGAGTGATTCCCTGTGACTCACAGAGTGGCACTCATCCCTTGCTTGTGTCTGCAGGAGCTGGGTCCTGCTGGTGTGGGTGGCCCACGGGGCTGTCCGGCTCCTTCCCTGCCTCCTTGGGTATTGGTTGAACTGTGGGGATCCTCTGGGATGGCCCAGGCTTGGTCCCTCACAGTCTTCCTGCCTGGGCCCCAGCTGTCCGCTCTGAGTGCCCTTGCACAGGCTCAATGCAGCTGTCCCAGTGGGGCTGTGGCCGGGCCAGTCTCTCTCCTGCTCCGACCCCACCCACACCAGGCTCTTTCCCGGCAGCCCCCTTGTCCCTGGGACTGCCCGTGACCCTGAGCCTGGTCCTGAATCCCAGGTGCTCCTCCCCTGCTGCCACCACCGCCCCAGCCTCCCCAAGGCTTTCTCCCTGATGGTGTCGTGAGTTGGGGTCTGCAATCCCCCTTTTCCAGGAAAGCCTTTACTGTCTATTCGTTGGTCAAGGGGGTGCTTGGGTGATTTCCTGCTGGTGCAGGTGTTTTCTTCACGTTCTTCCCAGACCATGGGGCTGGGGAATCTGGTTCTGAGTTCTGCTCTTGGTCTCACTTTACCCCAGTTCCCCTGGATTATGGGTCCCTTCTGCAGCTTCTCTGCATCTGAGACTCCCACAAGGGAACTGGTTGGCCCCGTGAGCCACCTTCCAAAGGCCCTTTGCCTGCAAGGAAGGAGACCAGGTGCCAGGTATGCTGGAGGTGAAGGTTCTGGCCGCCCACTCTGGTGGCCTTCCCAGCCCCACACCTGTGGGTCGCCCTCTACTCCTTGTGACCTGGCTGCTCTGGGCCTTGCTATTCTGGGAGCTCAGCCACTGTCTCCTCCCTCAGGCATGGGGGGTGGTAGGGGGGATGTGTCAGGAAAGTGGGGCTTTTCTGCTATCCCCACCACTCCTGCCTGGAGGGTTTCACGATTTGACTCCTAGGGCCCAACCTCCAGTTGAGGCCTGGGCTGCCTCTTCAGCCTAGGCTGGGAGCCCCTTCCTCTTCCCTAGGCCTGGGGCCCCCGCCTGCTGTCAGCTTTCCCCAATCCTTAGCATCAAGTCTGCCACACCCATTCCTACACAGTCCCCACCCCAAACCTCCCTCCCTCTCTTGGCCTCTAAAACTGCCCTCACTTGCGTCTCAGACTGCACATCTTCCATCCTCCCGCTCCTCGCCAAACTAAGGAAGGTCACGCGTGAAGGAGTTCCGGGGGGGAGGTGGGGTGGAGCTCCTCCAGCAACTCCCACCTCCCCTGATTGAGATAGCTCCCAGAATCTGCGATTGTCCAGGAGAGAAGACTCACCCATCTGCCTCTTTCTTCTCATTTACTTTTCAAACAAATTGTATGGACCCAGACCCATCTGGTAGGCAGCATGGCTGTGAATTCATAAACCTCAGTCCGGGTTCTAATGCAGAGAACAGAATCCTCTACAGCTAATTTCAGCAGGAAAAAATTCCCAAGAGGTGTCTGTTCATATCCTTTGCCCACTTTTGAATGGGGTTGTTTGATTTTTTCTTGTATATCTGTTTTAGTTCTTTGTAGATTCTGGATGTTAGCTCTTTGTCAGATGGGTAGATAACATGGGGAGAAATGCCAGATATAGTATGCACCTAAAGTAAAATAAACAAATAAAAGAATCTTTCTGTTAAAAAAAAAAAATTCCCAAGAGGAAAGCAGGTGGTGGATGGAACTGGTTGGGAGAGCTGAAGACCAGACTCGAGGGTGTGCTTTTTAGGACTGACTTTCAAAATAACCGCGCAGGAATGACCCACCAAGGAAGCTGCTGCCTGTTTATGTTTCATGCGGCTGCTGAGGGAATGAAACGGTCTCTGGGCAGTGGGGGTGTGGGGGGGCCTGGGCTGCTGGTGCCAGGATCACAGCAGTGGCATGGGTACCCTGTGGGTGCTGTGATGGGCTGTGGGCTCTCATCCTACGGTGGGAAAGATGGCGGTCGAAGCATCTCTCTGCCTCGCTCCCTCCTTCTAAGGCTCTTAGAAGTGCATGTGGTCTGCAGCTTTAAGAGGGTCTGGCAGGGTTGGGCCGATGTGGACCAGGGCATGTTGATTTCCTCAGCAGCTCCGTGAAGGAGGGGCTTTACTCCTGCTCTGTGCTTTGTGGGAAAGACTCAGAGACAGTAATTTCCCCAAGCAAGCACAGCATACCCAGAAGAGCGTTGGAAGAAGCTCTAACCCACTCTACTCCCAGACTTTGCTTGTTCCCCGAGAGGTCAGGGCCCAAAGACCTGAGTCCCAGATCGGCAATGGCAGAATGTCCCAACCTTCGGCCAGCGGAGGGTTGAGGAACGCCTGCCATACAATAGTCCCGGGGTCTGTGCCGGCCCTGTCAGCCCCTGCACCCTGAGTCTTGCTGCTGAAATTCTTGTTTCTGCTGAGATCTGTTCCAAATCCTTCCTTTAGAGATGAGAAGAATGAGCCCAGAAAACAAGGGATGGAAGGGAAGAGCCTTCCTGTCGTCACAGGAAACATGACCAGGGGGAGGATGTCAGGTCCGGCAGTCATTTTGATTATGCTTCAGAGATGGGAGGAGGAGGAGGCAGGTGGGACAGGATCAAGGGGAGGCCCCTGCCACAAGGCACGTATGTGAGAAGGGTCTGCTCTGACCCTCCCCCGGGAAGTCCCCTGCTCTTCCCCACAGGCTGATGAGTCTGCAGGGCACACGAACATTCCCAGACACTTTCCACTTGACTGTGTTCTGAGCACCTGGGATGCCAGGATTGTCTGTCCCCTTGGTCCTGGGCCTGTTTCCAAGGCCTGTCCTTCCCAAGGTGGACCGTGCCACCCATGTGGGCACTCCTAGGCATGAGAGATGACCAAGGCGTAGCTGCGTGTGGGAGGCGTAGACAGAGCTTGAACTCATGGGGCGGCGGTCTCTACGCATGCATGTGAGACTCTGAGTTGTGGGATAGTGCTGTGGGCGAGGAGAGGGTGTTCTCTGGGCCGGGGAATGGGGCTTTGCCTTCCTTGGACCATCATGTTCAGGGAGGCCAGGAATTTGAAACTCAGGGCTGTTAGAGGTCATGATGAAGGTTCATTTGTTAAGGCAGGAGGTTATTGTAACTGTATTAGCTGAATGGAGAACGTCCCCGTGTTTAGACGTGCAGGATTTCAGCTTCCCTTGGTGCTCATGCCCAGGCCTAGCAAATACTAGGCGGGTAGGCCTGGGCTCTGGGTGAATGGGGGCTGGGGTAGAAATCAGATGTGTGGGATGGACCCACTGTTCGGAGGAAAAGGCTAGACCTGCAGGGAAAGGAAGAGGAAGTGGTTTTGCTGTTTTGTGTCTGGGCAGGATCAGGGTGGGCTTGGAGGGCCGGTCACAGAGGAGGGAGTGACCCTGTGGGGAGAGGGAAGGTGGAAGGGCAGATGGCGTCACTTGGGCACAGGAGTTGGGTGGGGCTGGCAGGACCTTCTCCTGGGGGTGGGAGGAAGGCAGGATGGAACTAGCTACTCCTGGGAGGTGGGAGAGGGGCTAGGGAGGAGGGGGGCTCAGAAGTCACTACATTTGGGGTGTCTTCCCTTTGCCCTTTCCTGCTAAGTAAAAAGCATGCATTTTTTTCTCTTCTACTGCTCAGCAGCACCCCATGGCCCCATTGCTTTTCCTAGTTCTTTACTCTGAGGGTCCACGCATGAGTCTTCTCTGGGTGCCAGGTGGGGCATCAGCCCCGGCTGGCACCTGCAGAGGAGAACCCTAAGGGAGACAGCCCCTCTGTCTGCGGAGCTGCAGGATGCAGACTCCCTTAGCTGTGTATAAAGGCCCTTTGACCAGCTTCAGGTGAGGGTTAAATGGGGGAAGGAACCCTAGGAGGCAGTTTAGCCTCTGCGGTAAACCCGGGTAAACCCCGTTCCGAGGGGCACAGTCCGCCCATCACAGAGCACTGGAGAGGAGCGCCGCGCTTCCCTCTGCCCGCTGCAGCCAGGCTTCCGGGCCATCTTGGTTCTGCTTCGCTGCCTTTGTTCTGCTCTTGCGCCAGCGCCTTCTTTGCTCTGCTTTGTGGCCGCGGGCCCAGAAGCTGCTCTAGCCTCTGGGTTGCTGCTGTCAATTTCAATGGCTGCAGCTCCGCTCCCCTTTCCGGTCCGTGGACCGGTCTGAGGAACTTTCCGACTCTAGGACCTGAGAGTGGAAGTCTCTCTGCGGAGTCCCTGTTGACAGCGGCTCAGCGACTCCCCTCAGCCCGTCCCTGTCCCTGAGCTCTCCCTGGGCCAGCTGGACGGAGGCTAATAAGGGCGGGGGTGGGGGAGGGGTGCACAGAGGCGCGTGGTCCAGGCTCTTTCCTGGAGGGCTTCACTGAGGGACAGGTCACCTACTGCGGGTCCGCGCTGTGCTCGCTGGCACGGAGAGCTTCCAGCGACACCTCACAAGAGAGCCGTGAGGGTAGGCATGAGGCCATTTGGTGTCTGCTCTACTCCAGTGAGGAAAATGTACTTAATTCTACCCTCCGTGTGTGGACCAGGGAACTGAGGCCCAGCGAATGCTGCTGAGCACAGGCGAGGCCAGGCTGCCCGCCGCTCTCCCTGGCACCTGGAGCTCATGTGCCCGTCCCACGTCTGGCCGCCTCTACATCTGTAAACCCATTATGAGACACCCTAAGCCAGGCTATGAACATAGGGCTGGATGGACCACCAGGGCCAAAGGAAGGAGTGTGGCTGAGGTAGGAGATGGGAAGTCAACTCTGGACCCGACTGGAGACTGGCCGAAACAGGAGGAGGCCCGGAAAGCATCTCTCCAGGAGTCACACCCACAACCAGCAAGCACCGCGAGTTTTACCCTTGTCCGTAGCAATACCCGGAAGTTACCACGTCTTTCCATGGCAGTGACCCGGAAGTTATAGCTCCTTTTCTAGAAATTTCTAAACGAGCTGCCCCTTACTTTGCAAGTGATTATAAGTGGGCATAAACATGGCTGCGGAGCTGCCCCTGAGCTGTTCTCAGCACGAGTGTGCCCGTGGTGAGCACGCATCCGGCTGTGCGCCTCATCTAACTGTGGGGACTCTGCTCTGCAAGCGCAGTCTCGGAGCTGTCGCACTGCTGCCTCCACAAAGCTGTTTTCTTCCTCCACCAGCTCACACGTGAATTCTTTCCTGAGTAAAGCCAGGAAGCTTCCTAGGGTTGGCCCCAAGTTTGGGGCTCGTCTGTCCTATATCGCGGTGCTCCTCCGAGCTCAAGAGCCTCAGTTTCCACTACTGTGAAATGGAGTGAGCTTCATCTGCCTCACAAAGCTGCAGTGAGGCACTGAAGCCTTGAGAACTGAGGAGTGATCGCACCAGGGCCCGGCCCGGGGTGGGGGCTGCTCAAGAATGTTGGCGGACTGACGGAGGCCGAGACAGAGTTGCGGACACAGCAACAGAAGCAGATGCTTTGTTCAAAAGAAACAGACCACAGAGGAGAGGGTCGAGAGCCGCCAGGAGGGACACAGGTGGGAGAGCCTCCGAGTGGGGTGAAGGCGGGAGTGGGAGGGGCCTGGCCTGGGAGGCCAGGGGAAGGCTCCCAAGAAGGACCGGGCCAGTCAGGGCAGAGCCGAGCCCCTTGTGCTGTGGCAGGGACCTCACACCATCTAAGCCTTTCTGAGATCCAGACTTGGGAATTACCTCAACTCTTTCCTCTCCTTCCCTACCCGCTCTGGATTAGATCATGGAGTCTTGCAAATTACATTTTCAGTTCTCTGCAGGGTGGCCTTAATCCGGGTCTCCATCTCTCACTTGGATTCCTGGCACAGCTGGAGAAAGGCACAGGGGGTGCAAATGTGTCTACTCATTGATGCCCGGCTTAGTGCAGTCCCCTAAGCCCCAGGGCTTCCAATACCAACATGTGGAGAGATGTTGCTGACTTCCAGCCCCACGCCCATCTCAGATAGCCCAGCAGCCCCCGTCCTCCTGCTTCCTACGTAAGTGGCAGCCCCCCGCCACTCGGGCCAACGTGACGGATCATTTTTTCTGGAGCCAGTCTTCCCTTTCCCCACATCGCATGTTGACTTGACCTTGAAAAGCCATCTGAATCGGGCTGCTCCTCTCCATGTACCTGTTCCCCCCTGGGGTCCAAGCCACGCCACCCTTCACTTGGGCGATGGCAGCAGCCAGTGGGCCCGTGGTGGGCACACATCTGGCTGTGCCCCTCATCTGTTAAATAACCTCACAGGCTCTTCCAGCCATGCTGAGAAGGCCCATCATACCCACTCACGCCTTTGGACCTTGGCGCCTGCCAGAAATGGTGGTCCCTCCCCTTGCCAGTGATTGGCTTAGGAATGGCCATGTGAGCCAGTTCCAAGTTAGGTAGGGGAAAGAAGGCATCCCACAGCATTCCTCCAGGTACTCTTGTGTCTAATCGGGATGCAGATGCCTGAATCTCTGCAGTTTAGGAAACACTAGAGCCCTCGCTGTGACACATTGAGATGGCCAAGTGGAAAGAGAACAAAGCCTGTATTCAAAGAAACGGTGGACCGAGGCTCACCCCAGGGAGGGGTCGGGACCTGCTTGCCTCTGCCTTCTAGTGTGAGCTGATGTCTCTTGCTTGAACTCACTTGATTGGGGGAGTTTTGTGCCACTTGTAACCTGTGTGGATGTAACCATTGACACAGAACTCCTACTCCCGGAGACCATGGGAGATTTGAACTCACCGTAGCGACGTTCACGGAATGACAAAGCTGTTTCTAGGGCTGATGCAGCCATGGGCCATGTGAATAGAATCATGGGGTATGGGCTGGGGGAGGTGAGCGTTCTGCACTCTCCTGTACTGGCCAGACTCCGCCTGGAGAGGCCACGGTCAGTCCGGGATCACTATGTCAGGAGGGAGGTTGACCTGCCTGGTCCCTCTGCTGAGAATGACACCATTTAGAAGGGCTGGGAGACCCTGCCACACGAGGGATGAGTGAGAGAATGGGGCTTCTTTGGCAAAGAGAAGGCTGGCAGTGGGACTCTGCCTTGGCTTCAGATGAGTGCAGAGTGATACATGGAGGGGGTGGCCACCCTCGTGCTGCTGACCCAGAGGACGCCAATGACAGTGTGGAGTTGGCCAACAATTGGGGGCAAATTCAAACTTCAGTGGGTATCATTCTCACCCAGGGAAGTTGGCAAAAACACGAAGGCCCAGGCCTTGTCTTTCAGTGAGCCTGGGCTCCAAATTGTTGGAGGGTTCTAGGGGGTTCTGGGACACGCCAGCATTTTTGCAACCCCTGACTCAAGGGAAGGAAGCCAATCTTTGGGAGGCCTTTAATGTGAGCCAGGTGCTGAGCTGGGCCCATCACGGTGGCTCCCATTTGATTTGGACATAAATTCTTAGAACCAAGCACTGTTACTGATGGTTTTGGGGCGTAGCAAGTTCCCCATAAGAAGTGTGGCTAAAAATCGGTGAGAAAAGGATGATCAGTGCGAGAGGAAAAGGAGAGGAGGAAAAGAGAATTCTTAGATGAAGAAATAAAAATGGCCAAGAGACCTATGCAGAGACCCTCCTCTGCTGTGGCGGAGATCACAAGCTGTCCTCCAGTGTCCACCTTCCCTTTTTCCATAGGCGCAAACCCATTGATTTTCGGCCAGGCATGTGGTCCAGTGTAAAGACATTCCCCAGCCTCCCATCTAGGTGAAGCCCTGTGCTCAAGTTCTGGCCAGTGAGAAGCTGCAGATTCCAGGCACCACCCTGAAAAGACAGCGGATAGGTGCTCTTGATGTTCTTTTTCTTTATTCTTTCTTTCTTCCTGTGGCTGGAATACGAGACATAATGTAAAGTTGCTTGGGGCTCTAGTAGCTTTCTAGGACAATGAGGAGACCTTGGGGACAGAGATCACACACAGCAAGGTAACAAGAGGAGGAGTCTGGGTGTCTAACGCCACGGAGTAGAGGTGACATGCCAGCTGTAGCCTGCCGTCCTCCTCATTTTACTTAAGCAGTGAATGGCTTGAGCTCTTGAGCTCTCTGTTATTTGTTCCCATGCCTATTCCTGGCTAAGATAACAACAGAGAGATACAAAACAAGATGATGGACTTGCCAAACTCATGGTCACTTTTCACTCATGAAATTGGCAGAAAGCTAAAAAGATGATTTACACAGAGACAGTGTAGTGCTGTGGTTAATATCCCTCCTGCCCTGGACTCCTGCCCCGGACTTACCAGCTGGAGAAACTGGGACAAAGTATGCAACCCTCTGTGCCTCAGTTTCCTCACCTAAAAAATGAGTGTCAAACCCCGTACCACCCCACAGAGTCGTTGTGAGGAATCAGTGTTTAGAACAGTGCCCCGCACGGAGCACGTGTGTCTGCCTGACGATTACTATTTGGCTGGCATACCTGACGTTGGTGTGCAGGTGTATGTAGATGGAAGACTTTCACGTGTGGCTGGAGAGTGTGAAACGCACACATCCATTTCAGAGGGCTCTTGCTGTTTCAAAACTTTCAAACTACATATAAGACTCCCTCCAAGGTGCCCGCTCTAACCCAGAAATTCCACCTGTAGGACCCTGAACCCCTTGGGGCCAAGTGTGTTTGAGATTTTAGGAAGGTGACTTGGCACATATATGCCCCATCCTGTGTTATTCTTCCATGGGGTCTGGGGGTGCCCCATGCTGTAGACCCTCTGGGGGTGTTCATCCCACCTCAAGTGCAACTGGGGAATTCTGGGGAGTGAATGCCTTTGGGGTAACCCTCAGCTGGTAGAGCCCAGGGGCAGGTAAGTGCCCAGCAGCCTCTAGTCTTTCCTAGAAGCACCCCATGTTTGTCAGGAGGTCCTAGAGAGGAGGACCACCCCCTTCCCCAGTGCCCTCTGCGGTGACCTCCCCAATAACCTTGTGTCATCTTCTCCCGAGCCCCGTCCATTTCAGAGGGCTCTTGCCGTTTCAAAACTTTCAAACTACATACAAGACTCCCCCCGGCCACTCCCTCCCGTGTTCTGGCGTCACCTTCCAAAAATCCACCTGCACTCAAGTCCTGTCTCAGGCTCTGCTTCTGGGGGAACCCAGCCCATGACAACCCCCTGACGAACATATTATTTCTTCAGCAAGCTGCACACATATCACAGTAAGTGAGATAAACAGAGATGCTAAATGGTTGCACATCAATTTGGGTCAGGTTTGCTGGCCAATAGGTAAAAGGAGCATGGTTTTTGGAGCATTTGGGTTTCATGGCTGTGGATATGAGACCGGACTGCACCCTGCAGAGCACAAAGGCACCCTCTCTTGCTGAGTTCACTCGGTGTGAGCGGAGAGCCTCCCTGCACCACGGACTGCACTCGGAAGGTGCGAGGCCACAGCAATGACCAGGAGCTGGGCCCTCCAGGAGCTGACACTCAAGTGCAGGAGATGTTTGATGATGCTTGTGGTGATACTCTCGAAGGAGAGCCCTCAGGTGGGGAGACAAGGCCTGGGTGCCCCGCTGCAGAGGTGGGCTCTGAGAAGAGACTTGACAATGAAAGGAAGCCGAGGACCCACGATCCGAGGCAAAGAGGGCAGCAGAGGCAGAGGCCGCCAGGCAGGGCAGCGCTTTAAAGAGGAGCAGGGAAGCCAGAGAGGAAGGCGGAAGGGCCGGCTGGTGGAAGGATGGGCACGGGCCATACAGGGCCGGAAGGGCTGGGTTTCTAGCTTAGAACAGCTGGTATACAGAGGACTTCTGGCCCGCAGGCACCACCGTGCGATTTGAGCCTCTGGTTGTTGTGGGCATAGACGGTGCATTGTCGCGACAGGGCGGATGCGGAGCTGCCGCGTGGCGTTTGCTGCCTGCCTGGCTCCCAGGCTGCATCTGTCTGAATGATACCCACGGCCCACCGCACCCTACAGCAGGGGCCCGGGCAGGAGAGCCAACGCCACCGCCACCTCCACCTTGGCAGGTGCTCCTGATGGGTCTCAGGGTGACCACGCCCTCTGCCAGGGACAGGTCAGGCGTGGGCCGTGGCCAGTCTCAGCCAATGAGACATCAGGGAGGGCCCGCAGGTGGCCTCGGATCCGGCCAGCCTGGATGCAAGGCTGGCCTACAAGGCTGACTCGAGGTGGGGAAGAGTAGAACCCGCACGGAAGCCAATGCTCACCCCGCACTCCCTGCCAGGCGGCGCTGTGGTTGGGCTTGTGGCCGAGTGAGACTGAGCAGAGATTTCTGTCTTTTGCCGCAGAAAACCTCCCACTGGCTAGCGTGCGCCATGTCCATCTGAAGGGACAGGCGGGCAGGTCACGGCTTGCCCCCATCGTGGAGCACGGCAGAGCACTGAAAAGAATGAGGGGTAGCCTCCCTCCTGTCCGGAAAAGGAACCGGGGACGAGAGATGTGGTCTGCTCTCAGCCGAGGGCGATTTTGCCCCTGAGGTAGGTTGCCGCGTTAAGGAGATAAAAATCCAGGGCAGAGGGTTGAAGCTGAATTCCAGCTAGTGTGTATTAACTAGAGGTCCTGGATTTCCTCTGGCAACCTTACCCCCAGGAAACTTTTGGCAATGTCTGGAGGCGTTTTTTGGTTGTCCCTGGGGATGGCTAGGTGCTACCAGCATATGACAGTGAGTGGAAGCCTCAGACACACGATTCGAGGCAAAGAGAAGCGCAGGGGCGAAGGCCGCCGAGCAGCATAATTCCTTTGTGAAATGCCTGTTTGGGCCATTGGTTCATTTTTCTACTGGGTTATCTCCGTTTCTCTCATTGATTTGCAACTGAGAGTCCTGTTGCAAATTTCTTTTCCATCTCTGTGAGGTCTTTTCCTTCGCTTACAATGCCCCGCGCTGTCCTGGACCCTAGCACCACCCAGGCTTAGGTGATAGAAGGCTGGCTTTTTAAAGGGACTCAAGGCTGAGGAGGGGAACAGGAGCTCTTAGCATAATAAGCTATATAGGCTGAAAAACAGCCGGAGGTGAATCTTTGCAGTGTGAATGGTCTGGCTGCCTTTTATAAAAGTAACTCGATTGGACTATGTAAGGGTTATTGCCGAGTTTAAAATGAGGAAACTGAGACCAGCCTAGGAAAATTAAATGCCAATTCATTAAGCCCCCGGGCGAGGTTCTGTAGTCTGGGAAAGGGGGACCAGAGAAGTAGCGCTTCGCCTCCTGGGTGTGGGGTTTTATAGGGAGTGAAGGCGTTTGATTGGTTGTGGAGAAACAAGACGTGGACGGCGCAAGCTGCTATTGGTAGGTAGGCGGGATTTCCGGTGAGTGGGCCACCCAGGGGCAGTGGGACCTGGGCGGAGCAGAATGCTATTGGGCAGGTTTTGGCGGGGCATCTTTTAAATTTTGGCGGGGTTTTCCAACGGCTGGCTAGGTGCGCGGTGCAGAGTTTAGTGTTGAGTGGGCTAGGTGCCAGGTGCAGAGCCGGGTGTCGAGTGCAGAGGTGGGTGTGTCTGGCCTCCTGGCGAGGCGACTGGCCTTACACCAAGGGCCGTAAGATATGGTGGGATCCCATCTGTACGTCCTGTATTTAGGCTGGCAGCCCTACCCCCAGGGGACATTTGGCAATGTCTGGGGTTGTCACTGGGGATGGAGATGTGTGTGTGTGTGTGTGTGTGTGTGTGTTTTCGTGTTTTCCCCTTTAGCAAATCCAACTAAGCCATGTAATTGCAGAGAAGAAGGTATGGAAAGTCACATACCTGTCATGTGGAGTAGGGCGCGGTCGTTCCTTTTACTCGCTATACTTCTGCAGGGTGTTATTATTTGTGAAGTTAATCATAATTGAATACGTACGTGCATGCACACACAGAGAAAGCAGGCCAATCAAAACAACAGGTATTTCACAAAGTGAACGCACCCACGGCATGGCCCCCGATGAAGATGACGGACACGGCCCGTGCTCCATCAGGCGCCGCGCGGCCCGGCCAGCCCCTCCCTTGAGGGCTGCCAGGGCGCCGCCGTCTTGACTTCCGAGCTGCTTGGAGCTCCACACCGACCGAGTCCTGCCGGATGTGCGCGTCTGAGACTGGCGCCTTTCCTCTGCGATGTGTGATGATTCATTCGTGCTGCGCGGAGCAGCGGCTGGATCACTTTCACTGCTGTGAAATACACCACGATGGGTTTATGCATTCAACCGCTGATGGACATTTGGGTTGTTTCCCGTTTGGCAGGAGGATGAAGAAAGCGAGTATGAGCATTCTTTCACACGTCTTTTGTTGGACATATGTACTCGCTCCTGCTGAGTGTAAACCTAGGAAGGAATCGCTCAGTCACAGGGCAAATGTGTGTTCCACTTTCCTAGATCCGATCGGAGTTTCCAAAGTACGCTCCCATCCATCCACCGGAGATGAAAGCTCCCCTTGGGTTGCTGCCTCCTGGCCAAGCCTTGCTACATTGTAGCTTTTGCGTTTTCGTCCCTCTGGTGGGTGTGTGAATTGCTAAGCACTGTGATTTTAATTTGCATTTCCCTGATGATGAAGCTGAGCACTTTTTCATGTCTTTATGGGCCATTTGATCGTTCTCTTTTGCGAAATGCCTATTCGGGCCCTTGGTCCATTTTTCTGTTGAGTTATCTCCCTTACTCTCATTGATTTGCAATTAAGGGTCCTACTGCAAATATCTTTTCCCACTGTGAGACTTCTCGCCTTTTCCTTCGCTTACAATGCCCCGGGCTGTCCTGGACCCTAGCACCACCCAGGCTTAGGTGATAGAAGGGTGGCTTTTGTAAAGTGACTCAAGGCTGAGGAGGGAGCAGGCACTCTTAGCATAATAAGCTACAGGCTGAAAAACAGCCGGAGGTGAATCTTTGCAGCGTGAATGGTCTGGCTGCCTTTTATAAAAGTAACTCGATTGGACTAGACCCAACGAGGGCTTCTGCTCCCTCCTTCCCGTTCCCTGAGGACCTAAGCCCCCCACTGATTCAGCCACCAAACCAGATGGAGCCGGGGACTGGTGACCCATGCTGAATGCAAGAGGAGGAAGGATTTTGGTGGAGAGAAGGAATCAACGGGATCCAAGGTATGGAGCGGTGGGGGGGGGGGGGGGGGGGGGGGGGGGGGGGGGGGGGGGAGAGGGTGCGATGTGGGAGAGGGTCCTCATGGGAAGAACACATTGAAGAGACCCCACCCTGTGGTCTCTGTGTAGGCCAGAGCCACTTCTCTGTCTTTCTATGCAGCCACTTTGCCTCTTGCCTGAATCTGCAATTTCCTCTTAACTGGCCTCCCCGCTTCAGCCCTTGCCATCCTCCACCCCCATCTGTGCCCAGCAGCCAGAAGTAGCAACATCATTACAAATAAACATTGGAGCCAGGCGCAGTGGCTCACACCTGTAATCCCAGCACTTTGGGAGGCCAAGGCGGGTAGATTACGAGGTCAGGCGATAGAGACCATCCTGGTTAACATGGTGAAACCCCGTCTCTATAAAAATACAAAAATTAGCCAGGTGTGGTGGCGTGCGCCTGTAGTTCCAGCTACTCAGGAGGCAGAACCGAGGGGCCAGAAGTGGCAGTGAGCTGAGATCGTGCCACTGCACTCCAGCCTGGGCAACAGGGCAAGACTCCATCTCAAAAAAAAAAAAAAAAAAAAGAACATTAGATTAGAGTGCATTTTTCCCACAAAGTCTCCAGTGGCTACTTCTTGCACTCAGAATGCATCACAAACTCCTTCCGGAAGTGCCCATCCAGGCAGGATGTGATCTGGGTGGGACCACATCCCCTACCACTTCCCTGCCCCAGCCACGCTGGCCACTTGTCACTCAAACAACCACACGTGTTCTGGCCTTAGGGCCTTTGCACTCACCGCCACCTCCGTCTAGAATGGTATATATACCCCAACTTTTCCACGCTGGCTTCTTACCATTTCGAGCCCATCTCAGGGTCACCTCCCCCGTGGCGTCTTCCCTGAGCCCTCCTAGCCGGCCCTACCCTGAGTCACCATCCCCTCGTTGTGTGTTCTTTCCTGCCTAACATGGGTCACTCTGAAATGAGCTATTTTTCTATTTTGTTTGCCAAATGTGAGACAAAAAGACTTGCTGGTGGAGTCCCCTGCTGTGTCCCCAGAGTCCCAGCCTGTGTCTGACACACAGCAGGTACCTGATTGATAGTGACGGTTCCCCAAAGGCTGCCGGAGTTACCTCTCAGATCCCACGCAGGCTCCACCCGCTGGGGCGGCGTGCTTGCTTGGTAGAGGACACGAAGGCTACTTGTTGGGGTCACCTTAGTACCGGGGTGAAGAGTAAAAAGCAGTAATTTCCAAAGGAAATGATTAAGTAGGGTGAACCATCGGCATCCTTGACCCTTGCGGACGGCACCCACAGCGTTGGAGTAGCTGGAATGGCTGGGCCCTGGGGCTCGGATTTAGAAAGGAGCAGGTAGGGCATGGGGTCCAGGAGGGAAGAGCACGTACATTTCACTTCCGGGGGGGCACCCTCTTGGGCTGCCTGGGATGAGGCCAGGTGGTGCTGGCGGCCAGGACTTAGGTTACCTGAGTGCCCACTGGCTCTGGGTGGCTGCCAGCCCCGGGTGGGGCAGCCCAGTGTGCTCAGGGGCCAGGCAGGCACAAAGATGAGTGAGACAACTCCCGCAACAGAACAAGAAGGAGAGAATCTGCAGGAAACTGAAATCCTAGTGCCCTGGCCCAGAGCCATTCCCAGTGAAAATAAAAACAAAATAAGATTTGAAATGGGGCAGCCACCAGAGCAGGTCAGGAGGGACCCTGCGGCAGCCTGACACGCGGCCTGGAAAGCTGAAAGGCCTGGGGGCCACCCAGCCTGAGCGCGGAGGGCTCTGAGGTGGAGCCTCACTTCACTGATAGGTAAACTGAGGCCTTGAGAGGGGGCCTGGCCAGCACGCAGGTCTCGAGTCCTAGCCTGATGTAGGATGTGTCCTACAGCCCGGTGCTCTTTCCTCCAAGCCTTGAACTTGGGGATAGTCAGAGGTCGAGGGGGTGGGGGGACGCTGGAGCATGGGGAAGGGGCAGAGTGAGAGGAGCCTGCAGGCCCAGCAGGACCAGAGCAGCAGCGGGAGGGTGCCCCCACTGTCAGAGTCAATGCCAGCACGAGGCACCTGTCACTCGAGGCGAGCTGAGGGAGCAGGAGGAGGGCAGGGCCAGGGCGTCATTAGGATTCCAGGCAGCTCTTGACACCCAATTTTCCAGCTGGGTGCCCCAGCCTGCTCTCTGAGCCTCCTGCCAGAGCCAGTCTAATTGACAGGGAGAAAGGAGGCTGCTAGGGGTGAGGGCAGGAGAGGAGAGGAGCAGGGGACTAGAGAACAGGAAGAAGACAGGAGGAGGGAGAGAAGAGAGCAGGAGGAGAGGAAGAGAGGGGAGAAGGACCAGGAGGAGGGAGGGGAGGAGGAGGAGAAGAGGAAGGAGGAGGGAGGGCAGGAGGCAGCCAGGTGGGCACTCGGCCCGGGGACAGCAAAGGAAGAGGGCTGGCTGGCTGATGCAGCTGGAAGGGAATCAAGAAATGGCACCCCTCATTTAAAAGAGGAGGAACCAGGCCAGAGAGGAGCAGCCATGTGCTAGGAGTCCCACGGCCCACTGAGGCAGGGGCAGAATTAGAGGGCAGAGCCTGATTTCCTGACTTACAGGCAGGGGAGGGAAATAGAATGGGGCAGTGGGTAGGGGTGGGGGAGTCCTGAGAGGGGAGGGCCCCTCTGAGGCTGCTCAAGGCGGGGTGAGAGGAGACTGCCTGAAGGCCTCAGTTGTGGGGGAGCACCACCCAGCCTGTCCCACCTCGACGAGCCCCTACTTGGGGCTACCCACAGCCAGCGTGGAGCAGGGATGCCTGGCACTCCTGACACAGTTCTGCCAGAGCTGCCGCCCCTGCTCTGGGGTGCCGATGGGAGCAATCAGCGCTAATGACAGGACTAGGGGCTCTGAGGTCACACACTCAGCCACTGGGAGCGAGAGCCCTGGGAGGGGGAAGGGGCTGGCAGGTGGGCCTAGGGACCTTCAGGGGGCCGGGGTAGGGGGGAAGAGGGGACAGGGCCTGGGGCTGTCTCTAAAGCCTCCCCAGCAACTCGTGGTCAGTAGTGGGCCTGAGCAAGTGGGTCCCTCCCTACACCCCCTGGGTGGCCGGCGCTCACTGAGGCCACCGAGTCCCCAGCAGTGTCCCCTCACTCAGCTATACACTTTGTGCCAGAGGGACCTTCTCAGGCTGCAAACTCGAATAGCAGAAATGGAACTTCTTTTGCCTCCAGGAGCAAACCTGAATCCTTTTTTTGGCTCCCACTCTGTTCCTGCCTTTTGTGCTGCTACCTGGCCCTTCTAGACAAACTCTAGACAAACTCGGCCCACGTGGGGGTTTCGAGGGCACGTTGGGTTCTCCTTGGACCTGCTGTCTCCTGGGCGTCTGGTGGCCCAGCTGTGGGTCTCCCTTCTCCGACAAGGGTGCCTTCGGGTGCTGTGTCCTTAGAGCCAGCAACCCTCTCCGACCCATAGCCCAGGCAGCCTCACACCCTGCCCCGCTGCCCGCCAGGACCAGGTGCTGCTGTGGGCACTCAGTGCTCCTCACTGCCTCGACTTTCTGATCTCAGGAGTGGGGATTCATTTCTCAGGAATAGGAGCCTCGCACCCACTTCTCTCAACACGTAAACCACACGGCACGCAGGGAACGCTGGCTTTTTTTGGGTTTTCTGTGCCCAGGGGTTGGCTGGAATCTCTGTGTTGCTCTCTCTGACCAAGTTTCAAATTGTTATTTTAAAGCGTAAAAGCTGAGCCCTAATTTCCATGGGCACAATCCCACCATGAAAGCAGAAGCTGGTGCTAGGCGAGGTGGCTCACGCCTGTAATCCCAGCACTTTGGGAGGCTGAGGGGGCGGATCACAAGGTCAGGAGTTCAAGACCAGCCTGGCCAACATAGTGAAACCTCGTCTCTGCTAAAAATAAAAAAATCTGCCCGGCGTGGTGGCGCACACCTGTAGTCCCAGCTACTCGGGAGACTGAGGCTGGAGAATCACTTGAACCTGGAGGCAGAGGTTGTGGTGAGCCGAGATCGTGCCACTGCGCTCCAGCCTGGTGACAGAGTGAGACTCCATCTCAAAAAAAAAAGAAAGAAAAATAAAAGAAAGCAGAAGCTGTAATGTCCTGGGCTGGGGGTGTAAGACGATGGGGTGGGGATGGGGTGTAAACCACAGCTCGGGCTGACGGATGTGTCCTACAGGCCCCACCTGCCCCCCACCAGTGCCTTCTCTGGAGGACAGGGCAAGAGGAGGAAGGGGCTGGCAGATCCCTGGGAGAGGAGGAGCAGCAAAGGGGGTCCCTGTGCTGGGGCTTACCCTGTGCCAGGCTAGGGCTCGGAGTGTGTGACTGTGGGGGGGAGCAGTCGCTGGCGGTGGGTGTGGGCCGGGCCTCCGGGGGGCCTCCCAGGAACCTCCAAACATCCTTGAGAAGTAGGCCGGGCTGCCCCAAACTGGGGCAGGTGCAGGGAATCTGGGCCGGGGGCACCGTGGTCCCCAGGGCTGTGCCTTGTGCACCAGTGCCTCTCTGCCACCTGTCCCTGTGGGAGGAGGCCAGGGCAGAGCCACGGGGCCACCCCCATCCCATCAGCCTCTGGGTCTCCCAAGTTCACAGCCCTGTGCCACCTCCTGGCTCCGTCTTGGACTGCACGACAGCTAAGTGGCGGGGCTGGGATCTGCATCCAGGTCTCCTTGGCCTGTTTCCAGGTGTATCACATTGCTGTGGGGAGCAGGGACCCAGAGCTGCCCATCAGAGTCACCAGCCCAGCCCAGGCTAGTGCCTGGCATGCAGGAGAGATGCCCTGTGGACACCGACTTGTAAAGTGCCCAGCATGCAGTAAACGCTTCGCAGATGGGAAACCAGCCGGTGGGTAAGTGTGTAAGACGGGTAGACACAGACCTCCTCAGCCCCCAGGGCTCACTTTCTACCTCATCTCCTCCAGGAAGCCTTCCATGATACCACCTCCACCAAGCAACTGTGATCTCCTGACCCCTCATGCTCGGCTGCCCTCCTGGCAGGGTCTGATGGACCTCCACATCCTCTCCTACTCTCGCCCTCCCCAGGTGTCCCTTGGGTGGTACATTCCTCAGATAGGACACAGATTGGTGGGCCCTGGGAGCTGAGGACAGAGGGGAGAGAAGGGAAGCCCCTGAGTATCCTCCCTGGGACAGCCCAGCCTTGAGGAGAGAGAGACCCAGACCACGGGGAAGGGTGTGGGAACGGGAGCCCTGCCTCGAAGTCTGGTCTGGCCCGGGGCTGGGCCTCACTTTCCAGACCTTGCTTTCCCCTGGACCTCTGTGATGGGGGGCAGTGCCAGGTGGAGGGAGCAGAGGAGAGAGGCCTGCTCTGCAGGGAACTTGGGAGTGTGGCCCCACAGGGACAGGTGCCTGGGCTGGGCCCTGGTGGGAGAGAGGTGCTGACGGCAAGGAAGGGAATGGGGAGGGCCCCCCTGGCAAAGCAGAGGGGATGTATGCTCCCTGGCATGGTGGCACGGGGTGGTGATGCCCATTGGGGGAACTTGCCCCTCACTGCCCCCTGTGCACCTGAGGAGCAGGGTGAGGGCAGGCGTGGATGGGTTGGGGTGCCTGTGGCAGAGGGGACGCTCGTGGTAGTGCCAGGGCAGGAGAAGGGGTCTGCAGAGGTCAACCTTCGACGACCCTTGCAGCCATGCTGGGGATCGGGCTTCCCCTGAGGGCCACGTGCATGGAGTCTCCTGTGAAAGGGGAGTAGTGACAATGTGGCCACAGTGGGTCACAGCGTCCCCCTCCTCCTGCCACATCAGAGACACCAGGATGAGGGCCGGGAGGAATGTGTTCCCAAGATTGAGGCTGGCACGGGGCCAAGATCAGGAAGGTCGCTTGCGTGGGGGCAGCAGGGGGGGATTCTGGGCACCGTGAGCCCGGGCCTCGCTGCCCCTCCTGTCTACTCCCACTGCCCTGTTCACCTGGAGCCGAGAGCTGGCCACGCTGGGGATTTGGGATGCGGTCAGGGCTCCAGGGTGAGGTGTGTGTGTGTGTGTGTGTGTGGATTTCTGTGACCAGTTCAGAGATGCTCAGGAAGGCTGCCCCTCCCTGATCTGGGGCCCTGTGCCCACCTCAGTGTCATTTCTCCTTTCACGTCTCAGGAAATCCTCATCCCTTCTCTGCTTCCAACACAGGGCTCCTTGTTCGTCAACCCACAGCCACATGGGCCTGTACTGTCTCCACTGAGCTTGGAACCCCCTTGCTAGGACGTCTGTGAGAAGGAGGCCCTGTTCTTGTTCTCTGCGCAGTGCCCCTCACCTGGCACTCCCAGCCCCGGAGAGTGGTCCTCCCTCAGGAAGACGCCCCTGCTCTCCTCCTTCCCCAGCATGAAGGCCAAATGCCTCATACATGTGCACACACGTCTGTGAACTTCCAGACTCAATATGGCCCATACCGTCCTCTGCCAACAGACTTGGAAGGAGGAGGGCATCCCAGCTGGGCCTCTGAGGCTGAGGACAGCCGGAAGAGAAGGAGGCTTGGTGCCCCAAGGCAGAGACCCAAGACCTAAGAGGGGAGAATCCCCGGGGCTAGAGTTCAGCTCAGCGTAACGAGGAACTCCAGCCTTCACAACCGATCAGAGATGGGCAGGTGGGAGTTAGCTCCCCAGCCCTGGAGGTGTGCAAGTACAGGCTGAGTAGCTGTAGGCAAGGATACTGTAAAGGGGTTCAAATACCAGAGGGGCTGAACTAGATGGAATTGAGGGCCTCTTCTGTCCCCCAATCCAAGGAATTTGGGGGTTCCGATGACTTTCCCAGATGGCCCCTCTTCACAGTGGACTCATGAGAATCTTCCAGATACAAAAGAATGGACTGATAACGAGAGATTGCAGCCAGTGATGTGTGTGTGTGTGTGTGTCTGTGTATGTGTGCGTGTGTGTGCTCTGCTCCCTACCCCTGTACAATCTTGTGTGAGTCCCTCAACCCCTTGGCTCAGTGTATTTATCTAGGACCTGGAGGCCACCCTTGCAGGCCCCAGGCACTGTCCCAGCAGCTGCCCATCCTGCCAGGGGCTGCTGGGGCAGAAGTGACATGGAATGCAGAGGCGTTTCCAGGGCCGGAGGTGCGGGCAACTCTGCCCGTGGTTTTGGATGGGATCATTATCCAGCCAGGTAATCGGGAGCTCGTGAAGCTTCTTGAGTGAGGCAGTGATGTCTGATTATGAATATCCGCAGCTTCAGATTTGGAAAGGACCTTTGGAATAGTGTCGGAAGTGAAGCCTTCCAGGAAATAGTGAAGATGGGAGGCCGGGCGTGGTGGCTCACACCTGTAATCCCAGCACTTTGAGAGGCCGGGGTGGGCGGATCACCTGAGGTTAGGAGTTCAAGACCAGCCTGGTCAACATGGTGAAACCCCGCCTCTACTAAAAATACAGAATTAGCTGGGTGTAGTGGCGCACATGTGTAATCCCAGCTACTTGGGAGGCTGAGGCAGGAGAATCACTTGAACCCGGGAAGCGGAGATTGCAGTGAGCTGAGATCATGCCATTGCACTCCAGCCTGGGCAACAAGAGTGAAACTCCCATCCCAAAAAAAGAAAAAAAAAAAAAATCGCTCACATCTGTAATTCCAGCACTTTGAGAAGCTGGGGTGGGCGATCACCTGAGGTCTGGAGTTCGAGACCAGCCTGGTCAACATAGTGAAACCCCTCTCTACTGAAAATACAAAAATTAGCCAGGCACGGTGGCACATGCCTGTAATCCCAGTTACTCAGGAAGCTGAGGCAGGAGAATCGCTTGAACCCGGGAGGCGGAGGTTGCAGTGAGCCAAGATTGCGCCACTGCACTCCAGCCTGGGTGACAGAGCGAGACTCTGTCTCAAAAAATATCTGTATAAAATAAAAATGAAGATGAGATTGTTCCAAGAGCAAGATGCATTAGGGTGTGAGGCAGAGACAGAGAGCTGGGGTGGAGGGAGGGAGGGAGGGAGGGAGGGAGTCCAGCCACGCCCTGTCCCTGTGCCGCTGAGGGGGCTGGAGGCCGTGTGTGTGCATGTCTTGGTGTGTGTAGTCCCTGTGCGTGTGTGTATTTCACAACGTGTGTGTTTGCGGTTGTGTGTTGCGTGTGCTGTGCATGCGTGTGTCATACAGGGGCTGTGCCTCCCCTTGTGCACCTGTTTCCTGCTGTCACAGCAAGAGAATGAACACGGGCCCCTTGCTTCCAGCCAAGGGTAGAGGAATTCTTTATTTCCATGGCCTTCCATGGTGATTAAGTCTCCAAACTTTTCCTTCACCGTCATTTCTTCAAAATGAAAAACCAAATTGTATCTCCAAACAGCTTGGAAATCGATTTCTTTCAAAATGAACTTTTGGAGAAGCAGTTTTAGAGAAAAATAAGAGGAGGAAGGTGGGAGGGGTGTGTGGAGGGGTATGTGGAGGGGTGTGTGGCGAGGGGACAGAGCAGCTGCCAGGGCCACCGGGGCCTGGGTTGGGAGGGAAGGAGGGGCGGGGCAGGGGGTGCCAGGGGCCGGCGGGCACTCTGGACAGCTGCTGATCTGCTCACCAATCTCCAGCCTCAGCTGGGGGTGCCTGCTTAAGCCTCACCCACTCCCCTCCTTGGCCAGGGCCCCCGATGCCAGCCCTTCCTGGGGCCTGGTCTGGGAGGCTTGGGGAAGTGCTCAGTGTGTGCACAGGCCAGAGCTCCTCCAGGGCAGAATAACAGTCTCAACTATAAACCCAGGAGTGATGTGGCCGCCAAGTTGTGAGCCAGGCACGGGGCCAAGTGCTTTTCCCGAATTATCTCGCTTAATTCTCACATCAGCCCCAGGCCGGTGTTATCATCCCTGTCCTAATGACAAAGAAACCAAGAATCTGTGGCCCAGAGAGGTGGTTTTGAGAGGATGGTGGAGAGGATTCCTGGCGAGGATGGATGGGAAGTGCTCAGCACTGTCTGGGGGCGATTTGGGTTCAGTAGATACCGGGGTCAATGGGAAAAGAGGGTGACAGCAGACACAAACAATGGCACAAGAAAAACGCCCCCTGCCGGGCTGGGCCTGTTGGCTGTCGCCTGTAATCCCAGCACTTTGGGAGGCAAAGGCGGGTGGATCACGAGGTCAGGAGTTTGAGACCAGCCTGACCAATATGGTGAAACCTTGTTTCTATTAAAAATATGAAAATTAGCTGGGTGTGGTGGTGCGTGCCTGTAGGCTCAGCTACTCAGAAGGCTGAGGCAGAAAACTCTTTAATCTGGGAGGTGGAGGTTTTGGTGAGCCAAGATCGGGGAGGGGGTATGCCTCAGGGCTGTGGAGCACCTACTGCGTGCCAGGGTGTTTGACTCCCTGGCAGGGGATGTTACTCATGCATGTTATGTGTAAGGAACTAAGGCTCAGAGAAGTGGAGTGACTTGCTGAGGTCACACAGACAGGGAGAGAACCCAGGTCATCCTGGATCCAAAGCCTGTACACCACTTCCCAGCATCACCCCGCAGAGCATCTGGGAAGGCTTCTTGGAGGAGGTGGCTTCTGAAGATCATGGGGATGGAGAGGCAGAGAGGAAATGGCACAATGACAGAGGAAGAGGAGAAAAGACGGGATGGCAAGGAGGAGGCCAGTGTGGCAGGACCCAATGTGCTCACAGGTGGGTGGGGTCAGAAGGGGGCGTTGCTAGGTGGTGGGCCAAGTGGGCCTCTGTGATGGGGCCAAAGTCAGGTGGAGGGGCTCAGAGCAGAGAGGATGCTCACAGGGACTGTCGGGAGCGTGGCCCCACAGGGACAGGTGCCTCGTCTGGCCCCTGGTGGGAGAGTGGTGCTGACAGCAGGGAAGGGAACAAGGAGGGCCCCCTGGCAGAGCGGAGGGGATGGGTGCTCTGGGCCTGGAGGTGGCACGAGATGGTGATGCTTATTAAGGGAAGTCGCCCCTCAGTGCCTCCGGTGCACCTGAGGAGCAGGATGAGGGCAGGCGTGGACAGGGACGGGCACCTGTGGCAGAGGGGACGCTCGTGGTGGTGCCAGGGCAGGAGAAGGGGTCTGCAGAGGTCAGCCTTCGAGGACCCTTGCAGCCCTGCTGGGGATCAGGCTTCCCCTGAGGGCCATGTGCTTGGAGTGTTCTGTGGAAGGGGGGTAGTGACGGTGTGGCCACAGTGGGTCACAGCGTCCCCCTCCTCCTGCCACATCAGAGGCACCAGGATGAGGGTGGGGGCCAAGACCAGGAAGGCCCCCTGTGTAGGGGCAGCAGGGGGTGCTCTGGGCACTGTGAGCACAGGTCTCGCTGCCCCTCCTGTCCACTCCCACTACCCTGTCCACCTGGCGCTGAGAGCCGACAATGGTTGGGGTTTGGGATGGGGTCAGGGCTCCTGGGTAAGGGGTGTGTGTGTGTGCATGTGCGTGTGTGTGTGATTTGTGTGTGAGTGTAGGTGTCTGTGGGAGGGATGTGTGTAGGACTTGTGCGAGTGTGGTGACTGGGCTATAGGAGGGGTGGTAGCTGCCACCACTGTGTGGTAGGTGCTGAGTATGACTCTCAGAGTCCCTGGTCCTGCTGGCCAGGTGGGTGTGAGCAGGCGGGCATGAGCAGAGGGGGTATGGGCAGGTTGGCATGGGCAGTGGTGCGGGCAGACAGGTGTGGGCAGGTAGGTGTGGGCAGGAGTCATGGGCAAGGGGGCCTGGGCAGATGGGTGTGGGCAGGGGTGAGAGCAGATGGGCATGGGCAGATGGGTGTGGGTAGATGGGCGTGGGCAAGTGGGTATGGGCAGATGGGTGTGGGCAGCGGGCATGAGCAGGGGGGTGTGGGAAGATGGGTGTGGGCAGGGGTGTGTGGGCAGGTGGGCATGTGAAGGGGCATGGGCGGTGGGGTGTGGGCAGGTGGGCGTGGGCAGGGGGCATGGGCAGGTAGGTGAGCAGTGCTCTAAGCCCTCGGGCCCATCCACTTACTGCCCTGTCCCACTCCCTCTTTGACAGCAGCCTGGCCTGAAGGATCCAGGTGGGTGTGAGGGGTGTGAGGAGGAAAAGCGCTGGAGGAAACGGGGGAAGATGAGGACCAGGAGGGTTGCGGAGAGCTGGAGGGGGTGGGGGGAGGATTAGAAAGGGTTTGGGAGCTGGAGGGGCTGGATTGGGCTGGGGGTACTGAGGGGGGTGCAAACTGGAGGTGAGCGGGGAGGCTGGGGTACGGGGTGGGTCTGGAAGTCAAGGGGCGGGTGCCAGCCAGGCCCACTCTCTTCGCTCCCTCCTGCTGGTGGCTGGCAGCCTGGTGGGTGTTGATCATCCTCACCGCTGAGCAGGAGCAGTGGGAGCACTGGGGAGGGAGCAAGATGGCTCGGCTCGCAGCGACGAGGGAAGCTGGCCAAGGCGGAGGCGGAGGAGGCGTGAAACAGACAGCGGAGCCCAGGGCGGGGGCTGAGAGAGACAGAAACCTCAGACTGGGGGCGGCCTGGAGTGGGAGAGGCGGGGGTCAGCCAGCAGATGGGAACCCTCACAGCAGACCACGAAATAGGCGGGTGTGGTGCCCATCTCCAGGTGGGGAAACTGAGGCTCAGGGAGGGCAGGTTGTCTCAAAACCAGCCATTCTGAGCCCAGGGGCATAGGGACTGGGGAGTGGGGAGGAGGGGACGTGGGATGCAGACCTTTGCAGCAGGGGCCCCCCCTCATCATGGGGTTCCTTGGACAGAGGAAGGAGCTGGGCTGAGGTTCAGGAGTCTCTGCCTTCTAGTCTCCGGCCTGCTGTGGCCTCACTATGTGTCCTTGGCAAGTTCTGGTCCCTCTGGGGGCCTCAGTCTCTCTATGAAATTGAAGAGACCTGGGACCAGAGCATGTGCCATACTCCTTTCTGCTTTTGTGACTTGAGCCCAAGGGGACCCACCCTGCCAGCATTAATGGGGTGCCGAGTGGGCCCAGCTGAGCTGTCCCTTAGCTGCTATGTGACCTCGGGCAATGCTCTCGGGCTCTCTGAGCTTCAGTTTCCCCATCTTCCAGTGAATGGGGGCTTCAAACAGACCTGCCTGTCTGGACCTGGCCCTGGGTAACCCGGCACCCCCCCTCCTTCGCCTCCCTTCCCCTCCCCTCACCCTCTTCCCTTTCCTGTGCCCCCCACCCTCCACACACCTCGCTCCTCAGCTCTTGAAGCTCAGCCTCCTCAGGGGCCCACAGACTGGTTCTGATGAAAGATTCATTTTCCCTTCTTTCTGCAGGTGACAAATTCTGCCGCCAATAATCACTTGGGAAAAATCAACAGTGAAGCCCAGCGGCTCCCAGACCCCCGGAGAAATTTGAGTGGATTTCCGGAAGAGCAGAGTGGAAAACAGCCAGGGGCGGCAGTGGGACCTGGAAGTGGGTAGCGGGACTGATGAGGGGGAGGACTGCTCAGCGGAGCGCAGGACCTGGCTGCACCTAGGGGAGGGCCCACTGCGCTGCACTCCTCCCATGGCATCACAGAGCCTCTGCACAGGATGGTCCCTCTGCCTGGAAGGGCCCTTGTCTCCCGGTCCTCCGAAGGAGGACAGGGGTCGGGCAGGAGATGCTGGGGAACAGGCGCTGCTAGAGGGAGACTGGAGACCAGGCAGTAACGGGAGAAAGGGGCAGATGGGCCCGTCCTGAAGGGCTCAAATGCTGGGGAGGAGCTGGATCGTTTGCAAGACAATAGGGAGCCAGGGAAGGCTTTTGAGCAGGGGATGGGTACCTAGAAAGCTCCGCTTCACTCCTCTTCTCTGTGCCTCTTCAGGATGGGGGCTTTCAGGGGAAGACTTGCTGGGTCTCCAGGGACCCAAGCCCTCATCCTGTCTTGGGGAAGGGGTGTAAAGAATGCAGGGAGGTGAAGTGGAGGGGGGTCGAGGGGACAGGTTGGGGTGACTAATGCAGATGGCTGGCCACCCCTGTGCTTGTCTAATGTCAGGGTCAGGGCTCCTTCAGGGCAGTGCAAGTGGCAAGTGGGTGAGCTGGGCTTAGCGCCCAGGTCTGTCTGACCCCAGGGCCGCAGCAGAAGGAAGGTCCTGGTAGCTACCTGCCTATGGGGAGAATTCCCTTAAATGGTCTCATCTGTGCCTTTTCCTCATTTGAGGAGGGGCTCTGTCCTCACTGACCCATTTTGCAGATGAAGAAACTGTTAAAATGTGCACGGTGCGTGAGGAGACCCCCAAGCAGGCTTCGTATGAGCTTCGTGGCTGTTTATTCACCCTGGTGCGGGCGGGTTGAGGCCGAAAAGGGAGTCGGCAAAGGGCGGTGGGATAGGAGCTGGTTTTATAGGTTGTGGGGAAGGCAGTGGAAAGTTACAGAAGTTATGGTTCAGGGAGGTTTTTTGCAAGCTGGGAGAGGTCATGGGGGTGTAGTCATGAGGTTGGCCAAGGTCATTCACAAAGTCCGGTGGCCTTGTCAATTGAGGCCAGAATAAGAAACAACAGAAGGTCTCAGGTTAGTTAGGTGCCGTGGCGGTTCATCGTCCTTCCTTCCAGCTACTTCAGGTTTTCCAATTCAGGAAGGCCCTCCAGAGGTGTGTGTGCAGGTTAGGGGGGTCGCCATGCCGTCCGCAGTGTGGTCAGACCTTACAGAAACCACGGGGGTCACCATGCCGTCTGCGGTGCCGTCAGACCTTACAGAAACCAAGGTTCAGAATCGTCAAGGGTTGGCATTCACCAACGACACCAGTATTTCTGGCTTCTGAACCCGTGATTGGCACATGGCAGGTGCTTAACGAAGGGACGCGAGTCAGGCTGTGAGGCTTTGGACTCCAGAATCAGCTCTCTCCAAATAGCAACCAAGAGATTTCTCTGAGCTGGGCTGTTCTCAGACAGTGTGAAAACCCCAGAAATAGAACCATCCAGGAAACCTCCAACCATCTTGGAAATATGGCCCAGTGTGGGGGGGAAGTGGTTTGCCCAGGGCCACACAGCACAGCAGTGGCAGAGCAGGGACCAAGACCCAGGGCTTTAGACTTTCCCTCCTACCCAGGCTGGTGGGCACAGTGGGCTTGGCCCAGAGCTGGGGAGGAAAGGCAGGCACTGCCCACCTGGCTTCGTCCTCCACAGCTGCACAGGAGGTCCTGAGATGGACAGGTGGAGGGGACAGCTGGCCACAGTGTTGGGGCAGCAGGATTAGAGAGGGGACAGCAGTAAGGTGGGAGGGACTGAACCCCTCCAGCTCCTGCCCTACTCCTCCCCTGTGAGAGCCTCAGAGGTCCGCCTGCCGGGCACGCTCAAGGCTGTACCTCCCCTCCCTTGCTGCCATGTCGCCACTAAGCACCCGATTTCCATGGTGATCAATGCCCCTGGCTGCTGGTGAGGTCGGTGGGCACCTCAGGGTCTGGCTCGCTCTCTCTTTGTCTTTCTCTTCATCCTCTTTATCCCTCCTCTTCTCCTTCCCTCTCTCCTTGTCTCTGTCTTGGTCCAGTCTCTGCCCTGCCACCCTCCCTCCATCTGTCTCTTTCTCTCTCCTAGACTTCAGCTTCAGACAGATGTGGTTTCAGAGCTGCAGCCCCGGCCTTCCTCCGCTGCGTGAGCTTGGCTACCTCCATGTGCCCATTGCCTCGCCTGGGCCTCACTTTTCTCATCTGTGCCATGGGGTTGGCAGGCGCGGCTCTGGCCTTCAGGTTTGCTGCGCCTGCAGAGGCCTCTGAGCTTTCAGCAGGTGCTCATTCAGCAGGAGCCGCCAGACTTTGAATGTGTGGTGGGAATCATCGGCTGCCGCCGCCTCTCCACCCACCCACCACCTGACGCCCCTCCTGAGTCTGCCTCCCGGCTCTCCATCACTGCCCAGGAGCTGGGCAGCCTCCCCGCTCCCTGCTATTTCTTCTCTGGAGCTTCCCAGGAGGTTAATAGAAGCTTCTCACCAGGATATTTGGCTTTTTAAGGAATCTCCTTGCCTCTTTCTTCTCTATGAGGATATTCTCAGAGTGGCTGCGGCAGAGAAGGGAAGGAAGGAGACTCTGGAGGCATTTGCCAACTAAGGGGAGACACTTAGGGGTAGGTGGGGGGACACTTAGGGGTAGGTGGGGGGCCAGTTCTGGGCAGGACATGGGGCAGGCAGTGCCCTGTTTCCAGAAGAGCTCCCAGTGCTGGGCTGGGCTGAGCTTAAAAGCAGTGGGAGAAGCTTGGGAGTGGGGTGGGGTCACAGGCTCCACTTGGAATGGGCCAGGTCATTTGACTATGGGGGCATCTCTGAGCCTGGTGGGGCCTCAGTCTCCCCTCCTGGAAGGTGGGCCTGATGACCCATGCCAGCCTCTAAAGGAAGGGAAAGAGCGGTGCTGAGCTGCAGATGGAGGGGTAGAGTAGGTGAGGGGCTGGGTGTTGGGGGAGGCCAACCGAGTGAGCTCCCAGGCTCCACCCCAGGTCCTTGGGCTCTGCCCGCTCTCAGCCCCACCCCTGAGCTCAGGAAAGGTCCCAGGCCTGAGAAGGAGGTCAAAACTCTGCAGCCCTTCCAATACTTTTGGGGGCTCAGCACAGCTCCTCCGGGCTCATGTTGTACCCAGGCCCTTCCCTGTGACCCCCCCTCCAACCAGCTGCACACAGTAGAGGAGGTCCATTTCTCACGTGTGTGTTTGAAATTGCAGTAAAATGTACATAACACAAAACTGACCATTTTAGCTTTGTTAAGTATGCAGGTCTGTGGCATTCGGTACATTCGCAATCGTGGGCAGCCATGACCCCCGTCCTTTTCCTGAACAGAAGCTTGCACGCCCTGTACTGTGCCCCTC
Organism: Alouatta palliata; assembly: GCA_004027835.1. Classification (NCBI taxonomy): domain Eukaryota; kingdom Metazoa; phylum Chordata; class Mammalia; order Primates; family Atelidae; genus Alouatta; species Alouatta palliata. The sequence continues at coordinate 18,786 of PVKV010003545.1, read as the reverse complement.
CCTCCTCAGCCCCCGGAACTGCTGATCTGTGTCTCTACAGATTAAACTATTCCAGGGACCTCCCATCGGTGGAATCATAAAGTACATGTCCCTTTGCATCTGGCTCATTTCACTTAGCACCATCAGATGACCCTCTCTTAACAGATGAGTAAACTGAGGCACAGAGAGGCCACGGGACTTGTCCCAGCTATGTGCCCCTTCTCACCACCTTTGTACCCCTCTCTGCTCTGCTCGTCCCTGTGAGGATGGAAGGATGCTGGCCATGCCCACATTTCACTGAGGAAGAGAGACAGCGGCCCCTCGGTGCTACGAGCCCCCAGGCTTAAGACCTCCAAGTCCGGTGGTCACTCACATATTCAGGAGAGCCACACAACTGCCCAGGAGGGCCCAGAGCCTGAGCCAGGGCCGGGGTTTAGTGGGGAGCACACCAGGGACTGCCACGCCTCTTTTCAATCCGGTGTCTCTTTTCTGAGAGCGACTCTGTGGCGAGGCCCCGAGGGTTACCTTGGGCTATGCTGACAACGCCCCTCGTCTGGATTCTCCGGGTAAGGGAGGGACAGGAGCGAAGTCGGCAGCATGGCCCAAGAGGCCGCCCTGGGCAAAGAAGAGCCTGATAAGGGACTCTGGCTTCCAGGTGACCCACACTGCCTGACACAGCCACCACCCCCAGGCCCTCTGGGCCTCCCAGGCTCAATTTGCGTGTGTGTGCTTGGGGAGGGCCAGGGCGGCTGGGAAGACTTTAGGATGTGGGAAATACATTTATTGTGCTTTCAACATAAGCCTGGATCTGGTAAGGAAAGGGAAAATGAAAGATATTCCCTGGGCCCCACTCACCTTCTTACTCTAACACTGAAGGCCTTTTGTGATCTGGCCCAGTCCATGCGTCCATCTGCAAATCTTGTTGTCCACTCCTTGATCCTTCCATGGAGTCATGCATTCAGTAAGTATTGACTGAGGACACCCCCACCCAGGCACAGCGTCAGTTTCTGGAGCCTGCGCCTTACCCTCCTGGGGTTCTTGAGCTGGGGTCCTGTGGCAAAACCCAGCATGAAGCAAATGTTCAGATGATGTCTAAACACAGACGGTGAGTGCCAGGGCCTTGTGAAGCAAGCTGGATTAAGACTGGGAGTCACGGAGGGCGCCGCTAAGAGGCTGCTGAGCGGAGGGACAGATGGAGCCGCCCAGGCAAAGGGCTTCAGAAGATCAGCCAGGCAGGGGCAACGGCATGCAGCATGACCCAGAGGCGCCCGGGAACCCAGGGAGGCCCGGGAAGCTACAGGCCAGCCAGCTCCAGTCACTGTGAGTGAAGAACAACAGCTGGGCAGTGGGGCGGGGCCTGCGCAGGGGCCACCCACTCAGGACTCAGAGCCAAACCAGGAATTGACAATCGCCAGCGTGGAACTCAGGAACTTAGCATAAGGGATTGGAAGAGTTAGAAGGGGACAATGAAGGCCAGGCGTGGTGGCTCACGCCTGTAATTCCAGCACTTTGGGAGGCTGAGGTGGGTGGATCACCTGAGGCCAGGAGTTCATGACCAGCCTGGGCCAGATGGTAAAACCATCTCTAAAGAATACAAAAATTAGCCAGGTGTGGTGGGGCACCTGTAATCCCAGCTACGTGGGAGGATGAGGCAGGAGAATTGCTAGAACCTGGGAGGCGGAGGTTGCAGTGAGCCACAATTGCACCATTGGACTCCAGCCTGGGGAACAGAGCGAGACTCGGTCTCAAAAAATAATAATAATAATTATAAATAAATAAAAAGAAAAAAGGGACAATGAGATTGCAGCATAGTAGAAAGTTGCTACTTCCCGAGGCCAGGGGGACAGAGGGAGGAGGCGGCTCTGCTGGAATTTCAGCACCATGGAACCAGGAGGAGCAATTCTGGCAGCAGCTGGAGGCCTGGAGGGTGCTTGGCCAGAGCCAGGCCAAGGCAGGCAGAGACACGGGGAGAATCCCCCGGTGACGGTGACGGTGCCTGCCTGTCCTCCTGCCCTCCAGGCTCTTCCCAGCTGGAAGCCGTCTGATGCAGGAACCACAACAAGGCCTGTGTGGCTTGGAGAAGACACTGGCTTTGAGCCTCCGTTTCCTCTCCTGTTAAAGGGACCCATCAGGCCAGCCTTGCAGGTCTGTGCCTAAGGCAGGGTTGTTTCTCTGCCCTGCACTGGGCCCCGGCTCAGCCCTCTTGACCTGCAGAACTTGCCATCACTCCCCTGCCCTTCTAGGCTCTCTGTGTCCAAGGGCCCCTGAGGACTCAGAAATGAGTCAGGACTGGGCCTCTAGGTGCTTTGCTTGCTTGGAGGTGGGGCTGTGGTTTCAGACTGCACAGTGCATGCACAGAAAGCAGGCAGGTGGGTACCTTTCACTCCAGATGGAGCGGGAGAGCACAGGGTGAGGTGGAGGCTGGACTTTCAGAAAGGCAGGTGCACCTGGAAGGCCGGGAAGGACCTCCTGGAGGCTCTGAGTGCCAGTCTGCACTGCTTGAACTTGATCCTCAAGGGGAGCTGGGGGACAGGCTGGCAGGTGTGCACTGGGAAAGCCGTTAAGAGACAGCACATGTCAAGCACCTTGAACTGTGCATCAAGGATGGGGACCTGGAGGGGACGAGCTGGAGGCAAGAATACTAGAGAAGAGGATCTTTTTTTTTTTTTTTTTTTGAGGTGGAGTCTCACTTTGTCGCCCAGGCTGGAGTGCACTGACATGATTTTGGCTCCCTGCAACCTCCGCCTCCCGGGTTCAAGTGATTCTCCTGTCTCAGCCTCCCAAATAGCTGGGATTACAGGGATGTGCCACCACGCCCAGCTAATTTTTGTATTTTTAGTAGAGACGGGGTTTCACCATGGTGGCCAGGCTGGTCTCGAACTCCTGACTTCAGGTGATCCATCCACCTTGGCCTCCCAAAGTGCTGGGATTACAGGTGTGAGCCGCCGCGGCAAGAGGAGGGTCTTTCTAGAGAAGTTCCAAGACTCCCCTTGGACAGGCTTTCTGGTGCTGCTAGGGTGATTCCCCCTGTCTTGTCACCGAACACCTCTCCCTGCCCTTGAGCCCCGGTTCAGAAGGGATCCCTGCTTCCTGGGCCAGTTCTACCCTGACCCTGCCTTTAGGCCACATCTGCCACGCCCTCAGCCTGGCCTGCTGGGCTAGTTACTAGCTGCTATCTCCAGGATCCTTCTTGCCAGGACTGTGACTGGAGGGGGCTGGGAGGGGAGGAGCTGAGAAGAGGGGCGTGGGCAGGCCAGGCGCTGTGTGTGGGATGGCCTTTCCCGATATGCTGGGCTGGGCTGTGTGTGTATATTGGGGACGTTTGTAGAAGGGATTCCAGTGGTCCGCTGGGGGCTTCGCCCACCACTTTATTTATTTTTACTTTTATTTTTTATTTATATTTTTCGAGACTGAGTCTTGCTCTTTCTCCCAGTCTGGAGTGCAGTGGCGCGATCTCGGCGCCCTGCAACCTCCGCCTCCGAGGTTCAAGCAATTCTCGTGCCTCAGCCTCCGGAATAGCTGGGATTACGGGAGCCCGCCACCACGCCCGGCTAATTTTTTGATTTTTAGTAGAGATGGGCTTTCGCCATGTTGCCCAGGCTGGTCAGCTGAACTCCCCAGCTCAGGCGATCCGCCGGCCTCGGCCTCCCAAAGTGCTGGGATTACCCTGCGAGAACCACCGCGCCCGACCACGCCCCCTGCTTTTAGTTCTCACTCCCACCCCTTTCACCCATCAGAGGCTACACAGGGACACTGCGTCTGCGAAGTGGGGGATATCTGAAGCTGGACTGGGAGTCCCCTCCCAAGCGGGATCCTGGGGACTGGCAGACGGCTCGGCTGCCCCCACTCCCCATCATCCCCCTGGCTCCATCGCAGCCCTGCTCCTCCGTGCAGGGTCCTGCCACCCTCCGAGGAGATGGGGGTGGGGTGCAGGGAGGGGGAGGCCAGGTGGGTGCGAGGCAGGAAGACAGAGGGAGATGGGGAAGAGGGGGACCCAGACCCAGAGCCGAAGACCGCAAACCTAGTGAGCGGTGACCATTAAGCAGGGGCGGTTCACTGAAACTTGTGTGTCTGCTGGCTTCACACACTTTATCTGGCTTAATCTTCACTAGTATTATTCTTAAATTTTAGTTTTGTAAATGTTTGTATTTTATTTTGTTTATTGGCCGGAATTGCTAATACATTAACATATTTAAGAGGTGTGTGCAATTCTGAGTCTCGGTCTCCTCCCCCACTTCCCCCAGGAACGAGGCTCTCTCCCCGGAGGCAGCCAGCTTCGCCAGCGACTTCGCTCCTCTTCCAGGCTGTCTGCACAGACAAGCAAACATATGCATAGAAAAGCAAATATATACACATACACCCCCCGCCCCCTTTTTAACCCATTAAAGGCTGGCATTCAGTCACCTGAGTCTTCTGACTTCTTTTTCCACTTGCCTATTTACTAAGGCTCAGAGAGGTTAAGACACTGGTCTAGAGTCACACAGCGGGGGTGAAGAGATGGGCAGCGACCGCAGCCAACCGGTGGGGTGAGATGGAGCGGACAGGATCAGTCCCGCAAGAGACGCGGGAGGAGGCGGGGAAAGCGCGGGAAGCGGGGAGACGGACACAGGCGCGGGGCGGGCCGTGAGGGTGGGTGGGCAGCTGGGCGCGGAGACAAGAGTCGGGAGGGAGAGGGGAGCCGAGGAGTTGCGGAGGCGGGCGGGCTCCTGCTCCTGCGGCCCCCGCCCTGGCGGACGCCGGAGCCCACGGCCCTTCTCTACGCCCGGATCCTATACTACCCTATGCAAGGCTGGGGAGGGGGCTTCTTCCTGGATGCCCCGCTCCGCCCCCGCCCAAGTATTCCATCAGGGGCCTCCCCACCCCCGTTTGCAGCCTCTCCATCAGGCCTGCGAACGGGCGGTGGCGATGCGGTTCTGGGCCTGCCCTAACCCTCTGAGCTAGGAGGTGGCATCTGTGAAACGGGTGCATAGTGTGTGGGGGTGGGGCGGGTGATCGGCCTTCGCTGTCCGAGGTTTTGGGACAGCTCGGAGACACCGGCCCCCCCAGCCCCGATTTGATGCTCCCCCCTTAGTGCACTCGCCCCCTCCCCCATACTCCCGTGGCTTGGGGGAGGGGTGGGTGACAGTGCGTGAGCGTGGGCGGCCCTACAGCGCGCCCAGCCCGCGCCCCCTTTCCAGCTGCTCCTGGGCCGACTCCGCAGGTCCGGGCCGGCCCAGAGCGCCCAGGCGGGTCGCCGCGGGCATCCTCCGCGTGGCTGAGCTTTAATGAAGGCCCCCGCGGCGCCCTGCTAATGAGCTCTGGGCTCCGGGTGCGCGCCGCTCCGCCGGGTCTTCCGTGCACCGCCGGGTCCTAAAGCGCGGCTGCCACTGACCCACCCCGGGTTCGATTCCCAGCGGAGCGGTTTCTCGCTGCTCGATTCCGGCGGGAGCTACCTCCCCGAGCAGCGCTTTGCTCACCTGTAGGAGAGGTGGAGGGGACTAAGAAGACAGCCACTCTTAGGGCGGTGGGGTGACTAGAAAGAAGCATTGCTCAGTAAATGTCTGCCATTGTTACTATTCTGTATGATGCTTCCAGCTGGCCTGGCAGGAAGGTTCTGGAGTCAGAATGGACCTTGGAGAGACCTCGGTTAAACCCCCAGCCCCATCTCTATTTTTAGGGATGGAGTAACTCGTCCGAGACCAACATCTAACATTGTGGAGAGCATGCAGTGCTCAAGTGGAAATTATTGTTTTTTGGGTGGGGGGAGCAGAGTCTCACTCTGTCCTCCAGGCTGGAGTGCACTGGCGCCATCTTGGCTCGCTACAACCTCTGATTCCCGGGTTGAAAAGATTCTCCTGCCTCAGCCTCCTGAGTAGTTGGGATTGCAAATGTGCGCCACCACACCCGGCCAACTTTTTATTTTTAGTAGAGGTGGGGTTTCACCATGTTGGCCAGGATGGTCTCGATCTTCTGACCTCGTGATATGCCCGCCTCGGCCTCCCAAAGTGCTGGGTTTACAGGCGAGAGCCACCAGGCCTGGCCTCAAGTGGAAATTCTTGACTAGATGTCTCAGCAACCCTCCTCTCTGTGACAGTGGGTGCCACACCCCGGTTCCCCTTCACTCTGTATTCGTTCACCTGTTTTTCTAAAATGTCCAAACTGGAAGGTTTGTTAGCTGTCTTCTGGCTAACATCTCTAACTTGCTGTGTGACTCTGGGCTAGATGCTCACCCTCTCTGGGCCCATATTCATGCCTGTCAACACAGGGGGCTGCACTAGCCAGGCTACATACTGGAAAGACTGAGACATACTCCCAAACCCCAGCTACATACTGGAATCATTTGGAGAGGCTTTTTATCATTTTTATTTTTATTTATTAATTTTTTTAAGAGACAGAAACTCACTATGTTGCTTAGGCTGGTCTTAAACTCCTGGCCTCAAGGGATCGTCCCCGCTTAGCCTCCTGAGTAGCTGGGATTACAGGCATGAGCCACTATGCCCAGCTTGGAGAGCCTTTTAAAAATGCCAGTTTGGCCAGGCGCGGTGGCTCAGGACTGTAATCGCACCATTTTGGGAGGCTGAGGTGGGAGGATCACTTGAGGTCAGGAGTTGGAGACCAGCCTGGCCAACATGGTGAAACCCTGTCTCTGCTAAAAATACAAAAATTAGCTGGCTGTGGTGACAGGTGCAAGAAATCCCAGCTACTTGGGAGGCTGAGGCAGGGGAATTGCTTGAACCTGGGAGGTGGAGGTTACATTGAGCCAAGGTTGCACCACTGCACTCCAGCCTGGGTCACAAAGCAAGACTCCATCTCCAAAAAAAAGTTAGTTTCTGTCCCCTCCTCAGACCTGGTGATCCAGAACCCCCAGGGAAATCTGTAGCCAGCTGGGTCCTGGCCCCAGGCCTGTGCCTGGGAAGCGCACATCTTCCAGTTAGGACTGTAAGCTCCACCCCAGCCCCTTCCTGGGACAGATGAAGACCCTGAGCGCCAGAGAGGGACGTGCAGCAGAGTTGGAACTAAGGGCCAGGTGTCCAGCCCTCCAGTCTCTGCTTCCACGGCACTTCCTGCCCAGCCTCTGTCCACTCTGAAGGTTTGTATGAAGCATCTAATGACCGTGTACAGGGAGGGGGGTGGGGGTCATTTGAAGAGCAGGCAGCCCAGACCCTGCCTGTAGCAGAGTCCTCGTCTCCTTGTCTGACCCCAGGGTTTGGGGGCCTGCCTCACTTTTCTGAGCTGGCAATTGTAGGGTCTCTTGGATGCTCCCACACACTTTGAATGCTCACAGTCCCCCCATGGGGTGCCTGGGAAGGAGAGAAACGGTGGTTCCTGGGGAGAGGGATGGCAGGTGTGCCGGCGCGGGGCTCGGTTTTCTACGGCCTTAAGGGACTGATGTTCTTGTCTTAGCTCCTGAGAAGGAATGGTTTAGGAGAGGAACTGATTGAAATGTACTTTGCGTTTCTGGAAATTAAAGTACTCAATTTCAGAGCATGGCGGCAATTAGTGTTTAATCATGGGAGGGTAGAGCATCGGTGGCTGTCCCTGGGCTGGGGAGGGTGGATGGGCTGATTACCCGTCCTGCTTCCTGCTGGGGGGCTGGGTCTCATCCCTCCCTTTCCCCAGGACAGATTAAAGGTGTGATTTGATGAACCAATTTGTTTTCTGGGGGAGAGAAGGGGGAAGCAGAAATCTGATAATAGCTGGAAGCAAGTTGCTCCATCCTGTTCTGCAGGAGTTACCCTGGAGGAACTGGAGGCGGGGGAGGCAGACCCAGTCGAGGGGCCTCAGCCTTTGACATCACGCACACCTGAGTTCAAATCCTGATTCTGCCATTTACCAGCTGCATGACCTTGAGAAATCCACTTAACCCTCCATTTCCTCATCTCTAAGGGGGACAGCCCAGTGGGGTAGCTGGGCTAACATTGGTCAATATGCCTTCTGCAGTGTCTGGCATTTAGTGGGTGATCAGTAAAGGAGAGAGGGACGCTGGGGGCGGGGAGGGATGGGGCTGAGACAGTTGAGCCCCGCTGGGCTGGGCTTGAGGTACACTGTTAGATGGTTCCCTGCGCAGCGCCCTGTGGGTCCAGCAGACAGGACACCATAATGGGAGATTCTTGGCAGAGGGCAAAAGCTCCAAACAGCAGGCAGCAGCAGCCCCCGTGTGGTGGCCGGGAGCTGGTCTAGCCTCCTCCTTCCTTCCAGAAGTCTCCCCAGCATCCTCAACCAGGTCAGGTCCTCCAGCACAACTCACCATCCCTTCAGCTTCCCTGCTCAGCCCTGTGAGTGCTGGGGGTGTTGTCTGTGGTGTGGGCCCCTGATATGCCAAGTTCATAGCAGGTGCTCAGTCAGAGCAGGGCTGGGCACTAGTGGCCCAGGGTGACAGGGCTGCAGCAGAGACAGCTCAGGTCTGAGTCAGACAGACCTGTGTTCAAATCCCACCCATTCCTCCGAGTGTCAGGGAGGGGGTGTGTTGGTGCCCGTCTCTAAATCTCATTTGTAATTTGTTTTCCTGGGCTGGTTACTAAGAATACTAGCGTTTGTCTTCTGCCTTCTCCTGGCAGGTGGATGCCTTAGCTCTGCTCCAAGGGACAGTTTTGGGTACTGAGAAGGAACAAGAATAGAGAAGGTGGCCGCCCTTCTACTGAGCACATACCAGGCCCTATGTTAAGCTCTCTATGCACTTTCACTCCTCATCACTCCCTTGTAAGGCAGGAGTCATTATTTCCACTTTCCAAACAGAGAAACTGAGGCTCAAAGAGGGCTTGCTTTCTGGCTTGCGCAGGCTCAGCAGTGAGGAGCCAATTGTTGAGCTTGGGGCTGTGTGACTCAGAGCCTGGGCTCTGTCCAATCCCAGCTGGCAGTGGGGGAAGGAGGGGCGTGAGCCGGAGGCTGCAGCTGGGCGTGGGTGGGCAGGTGGGTGCACAGGCCCATAGATGCTGGCTAATGGGCCCTAGTGGGCCCGGCGCTAATGGGCCTTGGGAGTGCCAGGCGTAGATTTAGTGGAAAGGCAGGTCCTGGCTGCAGCGGGCCAGGAACTCTTCTGCCCCTCCTTTCCCTGCCCCATTCCTGAGATGGGGGCTCAGGGAGGGGGCGTGCACCTAGCTTTGCTGCTGACCCTACGGCTGGCTCTCAGCTTTCCCTTCTGCCCAGTGGGTTAATCATTCCCTCCTCTCGGGTCTCGTTCTAAGAGCCACACTCTATAGGCATGAGCCCTGCAAAAATCAGGGGGGCCCCTGGAGTAGTGACCCCCACCCCAAGAAAATGCTCTCTCTCTGGAGAATCTCAGGGTTTCAGGGACACAAGCAGGTGTGCCCAGGTTATGCCAGAGACTCCCTTTTCTCCTCCCCACCCCCAACCCCTGGCAGTCCCAGGTGAGGGACTGCACAGCCAGGCCTGAGTAGGGGGGTAGGTGGCGCTGGAGCAGCCAAGAAGTGCCTGCTTCTGATTGGAAGGCTGGTTTCCATGGCGACCGATCGATTGCCCGAGCTGCAGACTCAAGAATGAGCAATGGGGCCTTTCTCCCAAGCTTCGCTGCTCAGGTTTGGGCCTGGAGGCCAAGGCAGGGGTGACACCCATGTGTCCTTTCAGGGACAAACAGAAGGGCACCTCAGCCCAGAAGCCACCATTGGGCACCTGCTGTGCGCACATTCTGAGCTAGCAATGGAACAGGAGGAGGGGGCTTAGCATTTATGAAGCAACTGCTATGTGAAAATGAAGCTACCTGGACTGGAACCTGGCCCAGTGGAGTCCCAAGCCTGTGAGCTCAGCCACCAGGCTGTGATGCTCGGCCGTGCTGCTGGCAAAGACTAAACACATTTATGGGATGCCAGCAAGCACCCTGGGACCAGCCAGACGGTAACCCCGCTGACACCAAGCTCTGAGGGTGAGAGAGACACGGTCATTGCTGAGGGAGGCCAGGGCTGGAGTTGGGGAGGAGGGTTAAATGTTTGGGGTGACGGTAGGAAATAAATGCACGGCAGGTGGGGCAGTGGCTTGGGCAAAGGCAGGGAGGTGGGATGAGCAGGTCGTGTGGCAGGAGTCAGCCCCTCCACCTGTGACGTGGACTTGGAGGGGCAGTCACCTCTCTGACTGTTAGCTACATGGGTCTGTGCCAGCCACACCTGACCTCCCATCTTACCCTTTTCCACACCCACCTTCCCACCTATTGTGTCTATTCTGCCTCCCCCTTACTGGGGCTTGGGTGAGTCCCTGGCTCTCTGGCCACAGGGGTCCCACCTGCTAAAGGAGAAGGCTGGCACCAGTGCTGCTGCCTCCAGGACTTCCACAGGGGATGTCTCAGATTCCTTCTTTCGTTCTTTCTTTTTTTGTGGATGAAGTCTCGCTCTGTCTGCTAGACTGCAGTGCAGTGGCACTGTCTTGGTTCACTGCAGCTTCCGCCTCCTGGGTTCAAGCAATTCTCCTGCCTCAGTTTCCCAAGTAGCAGGGATTACAGGCTCATGCCACCACACCCAGCTAATTTTTGTATTTTAGTAGAGATGGGGTTTCACCATGTTGACGAGGCTGGTCTTGAACTCCTGACGTCAGGTGATCCGCCCGCCTCGCCTCCCAAAGTGCTGGGATTACAGGCAAGAGCCATCATGCCTGGCCTGAGATTCCTTCTTTCTTCTTTCTCTCCTTCCTCCTTCCCTGTACCCTCCCTCCACCAATACTCTCACTGTCTCTTTTCCTGCCCCAGGGGTGATTTTGTCCGACTGATTGCCCAAGCAATCTGGAAATTGCTCTGAATCGGAAATCTGATCCCTGCCCAGCCCCGTCTCCATCGTGAACCCAATGCTCTGGTCCCACCCTGCCCCTGCCCTGCTCCCTGGCTCCTGCCCTGCTTGGCTCTGCCCCTCTTCATCCCAAACTCTCACCCCAGCACTGCCCTGCCTGCCTCATCCCTGTCCAGCCCCTCCCCATCCCTGGCTTCATTGGAGCCTCTGCCACAGGCTCAGGTTCCCAGATGGGCTCGCTTAGGTCCTGCCTCATTGTCATTCTGTCCATGCCAGCATCAGTCCTGGCTGCAGGCACTGTCAGGGGTGAGGCAGGGAGTGAAGGTGGGGCGGGAGAGAGAGGTTAGGGCTGCAGGTTGCAGGGAGCTCTAGGTCTGCTCTCAGCCTCCTCTCTGGGCAGAAGGGCTGTGTCCGGGCTGGAAATAGCTGTCCATTATTGAGTACCTACTGTGTGCAAGAGAGATAACAGCATCTCTAACCTCCAGCAGCCCCGGGAGACAAGCGTTACTCCTCCACTTTACTCTGAGAGCCAAAATGACATCTCCAAAGTAAACACCGACCCAGGTCCTCCTGGTCAAAGCCCCTGCTCGCTGCCTCCTGCTGTGGGATTTGGGAAATGTGGGAGTCGCTGGCCCCTACTGCAGGTGACCCTGGATCCCTGAAACCCTGTAAGATCTCCAAAGATGGTCAGGGCCCCCAAAGGCACAGATGGGGGTAGGCTGAGCAGGATAAACAGGGAGGGGGAACGGCATGAATGAAAGCTTGGAGGTCAGGACTGCATTGGGAAGACAGCGTGGGAGATGCAGTGGGAGCCAGGGCTGGGAGGTGAGCCAGAGCCACTTCACTTCATACAGGGCTTGAAGACTTGAAGGACAGGCTGGGCCTTGACAGAGGGGACCTGGGAAGCCTCCGAACATTTTGAACCAGGGAGGGAGAAGATCCCAGCTGTATTAATTCCTTCCTTCCTTGACTCATTTATTAAAAATTGATTGACTTCTCTGGGTCATGCCTTTGCTGGGACTGGTGATTCAGAAATACTAGTCATAGGCTGGGCGAGGTGGCTCATGCTTGTAATCCTAGCACTTTGGGAGGCTGAGCCGGGTGGATCACTTGAGGACAGGAGTTCGAGACCAGCTTGGTCAATATGGTGAAACCCCATCTCTACTAAAAATATAAAAAGTAGCCAGGTGTGGTGGCAGGTGCCTGTAATCCCAGCTACTTGGGAGGCTGAGGCAGGAGAATCGCTTGAAACCAGGAGACGGAGGTTGCGGTGAGCCGTGATGGTGCCACTGCACTCCAGCCTGGGCAACAGAGTGAGACCCTGTCTCCAACTAAAAAAAAATAAAAAAAAAGAAAGAAATACTAGTCACAGTTCTGGCCCTCGAGAGGCTCACAGGCTCACCAGGAGAAACTCATGCATATTCATGAAGGTACCAAAGTCCCACTGTACCGAGCTAGCTTTGTATACCGGGCAGTGGCCGATTCATAGGCTCAGGTCCTGAACTGAGTCTTGGGGATCACGTAGAGAATGCAAGACCCGTTGGATTGGGAATAAAGGAGACTCCGGGCAGAAGAAACTGCATGGGCAAATTCCTGGATGCTTGACGCAACCTGCTGGGCTGAGGGAAGTGCTAACGGTTTGGGGGTTTGGTGGAGGGTGGCGGCTCCGCACCTGTGCTGCACTGGGGGGCCAGGGAGGAGGCAGGTCGTCCCCACTGCAGAGCTGGGGATGAAATGAAGCGGGGGAGCAGGGAGACGTGGAAGGAGATGATGAAAGTCAGAGTTGAGGGAGTGGAGAAAGACTGCAGTCACCGGGTGCCGTGGCTCACGCCTGTAACTCCAGCACTTTGGGAGGCCGCGGCAGGTGGATTACCTGAGGTTGGGAGTTTGACACCAGCCTGGCCAACATGGAGAAACTCCTCAGCCAGGCGTGGTGGTGCCAGCTTGTAATCCCACTACTCGGGAGGCTGAGGCAGGAGAATCGCTTGAACCTGGGAGGTGGAGGTTGTGGTGAGCAGAGATTGTGTCACTGCACTGCAGCCTGGGCACAGAAAAAAAGAAAAGAAAAGGTATTAAAAGCCATGCTCGGTTTCTGGTTGTACCAAAAGAGTTGGTGGACAGGACTTGGCCTGGAGGCTATAGTTTGCCCACCCTGGGGGGGATGGTTCGCAGGTGGCAGAGCTGGGGTTCAAACTCTGTTCTTATGTCCCATGGGCTTCTGGACCAGATCAGCTCCAAGTATGTGCCCAACCTCAGCCCCCTGGTTCTCTCATCTTGGGATGGACAGAGCACCCCGCTCCTAGGCTGCCCATCTTGGGGAGGAGATAGTGTGCCAGGCAGGCCACCGGCCCTGAATCCCCCAACTCCGAAAAGAGTCCCTGCCCAGCCACTTGCCAGCTGGGAAGACTGAAAAACAAAAACAAAAACCTCTCCGGACCTCAATTTCCCCATCTGTAATGGGGGGCACAGCCGATAACTCATCCGTAGGGGTGCTGTGAGGCTGCAGTGAGAATGCACCTTGAAACGTACCCCCACTCCGCGGCTGCCTCAGTTTCCCTCCTCCCCTCCTTGCCTCTGAGCCTGGTCTACACCTGCGCCGCGGCCTCTCCCGCCTCCCCCCACCGCCGTCCCCCTCCTTAATGCGAAGAACGACGTCCTGGGTGTCTCCCAGCTGCCTCCCGCGTGCGGACGGTTTCTCGAAAGCTTTGAAAAACGAGGTTCCCTCCTCCAGGGCGGCGGGGATGGTGGGGAGGGGGGCGCCCACCCTCGGGAGCTTCCCCGGTGGGCCGCGGCGGCCGCTCCCAGCTTTTCCGGGAGATCTGTGGCTGATTATTATGGAAATCAGCCCCCGGCAGCGCGCCCGGGTGGCGCGGGAGCGGGAGGCACTCGGTGCGGCCGCGGCTCCAGACGGCTCTGCCAGCCAAGGGGGCGGTGCGGGGGGAGGGGACGTGGGAGTCTCCCGCGCTCCTGGGACACGCGTGTCCTGTTCTGGCCTTGGTCCCTTGGTGACCCTGTTCCCTCGCAGGGCTGGATGGGCCGAGCTGAGCCGGAGAGGCTGGGGTCGCGCACGGAGTGCGTTTCCACCGGGCCCTGGGCCCTTGGTATCAGCGGTGCTGGATATTTTCAGTGCAGTCAAAGGCAACAGTGAGGTTCATGCCATCACCCCAGGAACAGAACTGGGCGTGTAATAAGCTCAAGCCCTGTGTACTGGGCGCGTGTATTTGACGCCCAACACCGCGCTCAGGGCGCTGACGGCTGCTGATCTATTTAAATCCTTCCCTTGACTTGGGCATGATCAGGCCCGTTTTATAGATGAGACAACAGAGACCCAGAGAGGCAAAGCTCAGACGGCACACGCCGCTAAGGAGAGACCAGAGCTGGGAGTTGGCCAACTCCTCTGGCAGTTCTTTTTTTTCTTTTTTTTTTTTTTGACACGGAGTCTCACTCTGTCGCCCAGGCTGGAGTGCAGTGGTGTCATCTTGGCTCACTGCCACCTCCGCCTCATGGGTTCAGGCGATTCTTCTGCCTCAGCCTCCTAAGTAGGTGGGACTACAGGCGCGTACCACCATGCCAGGCTAAATTTTCTTGGGTTTTTAGTAGAGATGGGGTTTCACCATCTTGGCCAGGCTGGTCTCGAATTCGAACTCCTGACCTTGTGATCCGCCCACCTTGGCCTCCTAAAGTTCTGGGATTACAGGTGTCAGCCACCGTGGCCGGCCCTCTGGCCAGTTCTTACACCTGCGGTCATCCTGTCTCCAACCCAAGGATGACGCCTTTGACCTTCCAGCTGCACCTCCAGCTCTGGCCTGCCCTGTGCCTCCCTGCAGGGGAACTCTGCAGATGGGGAGAGACACGGCGTGGCTAATGCAGGGGAGAACTGAGGATGGCGGGTTTTTCTGGTACTGAGGGGGCCCTCAGTGTCCCGCTATTCCTTCTATCAGCACCACAGGGTTGAGGTGAGCCAGGATCCCCAACCCCCACACCCCTCAAGGAGCAGGAAATTCCATCATCTAAAATCCATTTCCTTTATATTGTCACATTCTGGGGAAGGGTTCCAATCTAAGCTTAAAAGTGATAGAGAAAATAAAAATGGGAAAGTCAGACGGATTCGGCTACTCTCTAAGCCAGAAAAATGGCCCCGACAGACAGGCGAGCAACAGCTTTGGAGAAATCTCTAGCAATCAAGAACGGCCGTGGGGGTTTGTTATCTTCGCTCTGTAATGGGCACAGGCAGACCGAGAGGAAAGGCAGAGAAACCCGCAGGTGAATGGGCAAAGGGCAGGAGCAGATGAGTCACACTAGAAAAGACACAAATGCTTGTAACCCTCACAGGGAAACAGTCCATTCCCACTCAGATCTGAAAGGAATGCAAATGTTAATCAATGCAGTTCCATTCAAATTCACAAATATTTTAAAACACGAAGTTATTTAATCTACTGCTGAGTAACTGCCACTATCTTTTTTCTGTTGTTGTTGTGAGACGGAGTCTAGCTCTGTCACCCAGGCTGGAGTGCAGTGGCGTGATCTCGGCTCACTGCAACCTTTGCCTCCCGGGTTCAAGCTATTCTCCTGCCTCAGCCTCCCGTGTAGCTGGGATCACAGGTACGTGCCACCATGCCCGGCTAATTTTTTGTATCTTTGGTAGAAACGGGTTTTCATCATGATGACTAGGCTGGTCTCCAACTCCCGACCACGTGATCCGCCCGCCTCGGCCTCCCAAAGTACTGGGATTAGAGTGCCCAGCCAGCTGTCACTATCTTTAACTGAACTCTTGATTACCCTGGCAGTCCAGCCTCCACAGCTGCAATTCGCAGATGGAAACCTAGGCTAAGAGAGGCTAATTGCATCATTTGCTCCAGGTTAGACCTCTGGTGAGTAGCTGAGTGGCCTGTCCGGTTACAAAGCGGTGGCATCAGTAGTTCTCAAGTGTGATTCGGAAAACAGCCGCGTCAGCATTGCTTGGGAGCATATTGAAAACACAAAGGTTAGGCTTCACCCCAGCCCTAATGGATCAGAAGCTCTAGGGCTGGGGCCCAGCAATCTGTTTTAAGGAGCTCTCCAGGTTTAAAAACTAATTATTTTTCTTAAAAAATAATTTCTTTGGATCAAAGGTTCGTCCTCTCTGGGCTCTTATTTATGAGTTGAAAATCCCTTGGGGGAGGGAGAAAGAGAATAGTTAAGCTTTAGCCTCATAGGATCAAAGGGACTGGAAAGGTCACAGAATTAATCCTCCCTTTCTGCAGGAGCCTTCCAGCCGGTGGGGGCTCCTGGCCTTAACAATTGGACCGGATGCCACTTCCTGGCCGTGTGGCTCTGGGCAAGTCACAAGCTCTCTGAGCCTCCACATCCTCATCTGTTAAATGGGAATAATCCAGTTTGTCCTGTGGGCTACTGGGAGGATCAGATGTGATGAAGTGTGTTGGACAGATGTCAGTGCCTTCTGCCTCGGTCTTCTTTATGGATGCTCCGTGCTGGGTGACTTAGGGCGTGTCCCTGAATGTCTGTGAGCTGTGGTTTCCTCGTGAAAGAACAGGAAGGATGCTTTTCCAGAGCATGGCATTTCTGGATGGGGCCGGAGGGCCCTGTACAGAAGCAGAGAAGGGTGGAAAAGGAGGGGCCTCCTAGGCCTTGGAGTTTGGCAGCGGAACAAAAACTTTGAGCCTGGCAAGCCCAGACTAGGAAGCCAGCCCACCAAAAGCCAAACCGTGAAACCTCTGGAGTCTTAAAGGGGCCCTGGGGACAGGGGTGCTCAGGGAGGGCTTCCTGTAGGAGGAGAGCTGGCAGAATGGTACGAACAGCCTGCATTACCTTCCATGGTTCTGTTCTGTCCAGAGTCCTCCATCTCAGCCCTCTACAGGGAGACTCCATCAAAAACATAACAGTGACAGCTAATATCTGCTGAGGGTGTGCAGCAGAGACCAGGCTCACCCAATTCAGTATCAGTCCACACGGTGCCACTTCGGGGCAGGACTTGGGGAGATTCATCGTGAAGAGTTCGCTGGGTGAATTGGGTGGCGGTAGAGGCTGACCCCGACCTGCTCCGGAGAAAAAAGCTGTCCTTTCCTTCTCCAGCATAAAGCAGCCATGGGGCCCAACCCTTCCAGTCCACAGGGCCACCCAGAGTGACCCCAGTTCCCTGCTGGGCTCTGGTGGATATGTCGGATCTCCAGGGTGACCCTACGTCTTGGGGTGCCTGCAGCAGTCCTGGTTTACCCCTGTTGTCCTGACAGCTCCTGGTATCCAGATTCCAGCGCTCATGGAAAGGGCGAATGATGGATGGTGAGTCTGTGGCGGACCTAAATTGACACAGGTTTCAAATCGGATGGCGCTGGCCAAATGCTGGCTCAGTCCTTCCTGGCTGGGTCAGAGTCAGCCTCAGGCCCCTCCTCTGTCAAGTGGGAATAGCTGTGCCTGCTTAGGGAGCGCCGGGAGGCTAGAAGGTGGCATGTAGGTGGAGGCGCTGGCCTTAGTGAGGGCTCCGTGGTGGGCAGCTCTGGCCGTGACGTGTTGATGCTGGGCATGCTGGGTGTGGGCAGGGCTGTCTGGGGCAATCCTGGGTCTTTGTGGGCTACTTTTTTTTTTTTTTTTGAGATGGAGTCTTGCTCTGTCATCCAAGCGGGAGTGGCAGTGCTACAATCTCAGCTGACTGCAACCTCTGCCTCCGGCTTCAAGCGATTCTCCTGCCTCAGCCTCCCAACTAGCTGGGACTACAGGCACCCGACACCACGCCCGGCTAATTTTTTGTCTTTTTAGTAGAGACTGGGTTTCACTGTGTTAGCCAGGATGGTCTTCATCTCCTGACCTCAGGTGATCCTCCCGCCTCGGCCTCCCAAAGTAGTGGGATTACAGGCATGAGCCGCTGTGCCTGGTGTTTGTGGACTACTTTTGAGGGTCACCTGCTGTTAAGAACTCACACACTGGGATTGGAACACAGGCCTGCAGGCGGACCCCAGGACCCAAGTGCCAGCCAGTACACACCGCTGCCAAGACTAGATAGCCAGGAAGCAGGAGGGGGCAGAATTGGGCAGACAGGGGAGGGAGGGGCAATTGGGAGAGGTGGGATGGGGGAGGAGGAGGAGATAAGGGTGCAGAAGAGGAGGGGGAAGGGCTTTCTGCTGAGCCCAGGGCCCTTGTCTAACTTGCAGCTGAAGGTGTCCATGGGGAGGTCCTGCCACCTCTCTGCCTCAGTGTGACCTGTTCACCTCCCCTCTCCCCACTTCTTCTTCGCACCTACCTTTCGCTGGGCTGTTGGAGGGAACGCTCTCACCTCCTGCAAACCTTAGTCCCAGAGGCCATCAAGCCTCTTTGCTCCTGTCCAGTGGCTGCTGCATTCCTCCCCCACCTCCTCCAGTCCCCTGTGGCCCACCTAGCCTCCTTAATCCAGCCCTCAAGTGGTCTGGCTATCCCCAGATGGCCTCCAGTGGAGTCTCTCCTGCTTCGAACCCTTTCCCGGCTCCCCATCACCATCCTGGTAAAGTCACCCACGTAGGCTGGGCAGTGTGGTTCTGCTTCTGTTCCATTCCGAGTCCTGCTGTTCCAGGCAGGCCTCCTCCAGGCTCACCAAAGAATTCACCGCTTCTCAAATGTGCCAAAATGCTGTTTGGGACTCCGGCTCTGGTCTCCCCAGGTCCCACAGCCGCCACTTCCCTCATCCCTACCATTGCTGCCAACGCCTTCCCCACGAGGTCGTTTCTCCCCACTCCGTGGGCCGCGCCTGCAGACTCAGACTCGCCCATATTTCTCTGGAGCCCAGTGCCTGGCCTGGAACCAGCACGGGAAGAGCGTGTTCTCCCCAACGAGGCCCTGTGGAGTCTGGCTTTCTCCTGGAGGGCGGCTGGGGGACCTTGGGCAGAGGAGGCTGTGCTGTCAGGAAGAAGCTGAAAGGGAGGGGACAGCATTGCCAGACAGGGAGGGAGGTGGGGCTGGGCGATGGGGATGGTCCAGAGAGGGTCAGCCACTGGGCCAGGGTCACATGGCAGTTTGGGGCAAGGCCAGAACTTTGACCCAGATGTGTCTCACTCTCCACCTTCATTCTTCAGACATTCTGGGGGCAATCTGGAGAGTTAAGGGGGCAGGCAGGTGTGAGTGGTCTCTGGTG
>PVKV010003544.1:129305-142697 GCA_004027835.1 Alouatta palliata | reverse complement strand
AAGTGGGCGAAGGATATGAACAGACACTTTACAAAAGAAGACATACGTGAAGCCAACAAACATATGAAAAAATGCTCATCATCACTGGTCATTAGAGAAATGCAAATCAAAACTACATTGAGATACCACCTCATGCCAGTTAGAATGGCGATCATTAAAAAATCTGGGGACAACAGATGCTGGAGGGGATGTGGAGAAACAGGAACACTCTTACACTGTTGGTGGGAGTGTAAATTAGTTCAACCATTGAGGAAGGTTGGCTTCTACATCCTCTGTAGCCACCACCTGAATACACTCTGGGTCTCAGCTTCTTCACTCCATTTCATTTACCAACTTACTTTCAACTGGTATCATTTTCCAAAACTTTGCTAAAATCTCTCAACCACTGGTGATTCTGACCTGCTTCCCATTTTCTTTATTATTACAGGTTTATTCATTTTGCATTCCTTTACCATCGGGTTAATGTGTTCTCTAGAGAAAATGGGAGATTGATTTATAAGCCTCAGTCTGCCATTTTGAACCAGAAACTATGCAATTCTTATGAAGCACAGTTTGGCATTCTTTTTGTTGCTCTGCCTCTTTCCAAAAAATGCCCTCAACACTTCATCGTCAATACACAGCGGTTTATCAAAGGTATTTTTCTAAAGAAAGACAATTTCCTCCCTCAGAGGAATGCTGGTGTGATATATTTAAATAATATTTTTCCAACCTTCTCCATCTATGCAAATCATTTAAGGCAGTACACGATTCATAATAATTGTTTAATAAATACTGTATCCCCTTTCCCTCTTCAGAGTCTCTCCAGGCTACCACCACTGAGTTCTAATCACATTAATCATTCTACCAACACTCATACTCTCATCTCAATTATTTTTAGAGATTTATTTCTGGGTAGACATGTATGTTTCTTTATGTGTGTTTCTTTATGTTTGCCTATATTCTTGTTAAGAAAAATGTGGCCCAGAGATGCTAAATGACTCCCTCAATACTGTAAAAGTGAAAAATAGTTGAGCCAAGGCTCAGTACCATGTGTACCAAGACCCAGCCACATGCAGGTTGTGCTGGGCCATGCTACCTTCCAAGGGAAGCAGGTGGCTGAGGCCTTCTCCTCCTCCCTAGCAACTCCTTCTCTGGAGTTTCCAGACTCGAGATCAGAACTGACATCTGTCTGAATTCCAAAGCTAATGCGAGTATTCCATGGCAATTGCCCCTCCACCCCCAGTACCACCTCAGGGAGCTTTAGGCTGGGTCAGGCATTCAAGGTTTATAGAGGCTCAAAAATTCAACTTGAGGGTCTACATTTAGGTTGTGGGGAACTCTCTTCACTCACAGAATTCTCCAGAAATTTGAGTAGACTCGTGCTTCCAGGCCACTGCTAGGTTAAATGGGCATCTGTGGACATGCACAGCAACCTAATTGTCAATCAATTTTTATGGGAAAGTAAGTTCCCAAGTAATACACAACCAATTCATGAATGAGCTACATCTCATTTGCAGGTCTGCCTATTCTCTGAAGCAGGGCTTAAGGCAGGAGACAAAAGATAGAAACCATTTTCATACAATAACTTTGAATATACTTCCATATTTTGCAGCCTCCATGTTAAGGCTGCTATTTTAGATTTATGAAAGGGAATTCAAAGTGAAGAAAGAAAGAACCATGAAGGAAAAGAAAGAAGAAGAGGTTAAAGGAATCTATTGAGTTGTGAACAGTCACTAAAAAAGAAGGCAACTAAATTAAACCTGCCACTAGAAGAGCTCGAGTTTTGCTGCCTTCCAACCTGAAGCATTGACGTCAGGACTGGACCTTGTCCCTTCTCCCAAGTGGGGACTGTTTGGATGACCTCCCAAGGTTACCACAATTCCATCAAGTATGATTTCATCTCTGGAAGACCCCCAAGATTTGAGAAGATCTTCTTGAAGAAGGCAGTATTCCAGAAGAACGTGGAGAAGCAGGGAGTAGCATATGGGAGCCCTCTCTCCGCCTTCACTCTGTATGCCCCTTTCCCCCACCATAGGCAGAAAGCCTGGCACTTCTTCACCATCCTCCAGGTTCTCCACACTCTGCTTCCTCAGCTGCACAGACAGCTTTTGCTCTGTAGCTGCAGGAGTAAGGTGAGAGGAATGCAGTAACTCTCCCTCCCCTTCACCCCCTTCCCACCACCAACACACACACAGTCTAATTAAAGTCCGTGGTGCCACAATTGAACTCTTCATGCTCAGACCCTCTGTTGAAGGGCAAGAGGCCCCCATTGGTTAAAGGAAGGGAGAATCAAAGGATATTTTTTCAAGAGAGCAACAAAACAGAAGATGCCGCTTGTGCTACCTTTGATTTGGGAAAACATTTTTTTTTTTTTTTTTTTTTTTTTTAGTTTTGTTAAGAAACAACTACAAAATCAAGGAAGAGGCTGGTGGTTACTCACATGCAAAGGACCACCAGGTCAGTGGAGAAAGGAGAATGTAAAAAAATGGAGGCAAGTACGGCACAGGATGTGGGAGAGGAGGGGGTCAGCGGGCGAAGGATTTTACTCTTATTCTATCTCTAATGCCTGTTATTGTAAAATGTTTCACTCCTAAGGCTAGAATGGACCGATTCCATGGCCAGTGGGCCTAGAAATCTTCCCAGCTTTCAGATCTGAACTGTGTAAGATGTGGATGGAGGACTACAATTCATTAATGCATCGTGAAAGTCTATGCACGCACACGTTCAGGCTCTGATTGATGGAGAATCTAACAGGTTTTGGAGGAAGATGACCAGGTGTCAGCCACACTCAATAGGATTCAGAACCTTAGGAGGAGCAAATGTGGGGTATTGGAGGGAGCATCTAGCCAGGCTCTTCCAGAGCCCCAAGATCTGTATCTCTAACCCCTGAGTCTTAGAAACACACAAATCTTTCCTAAGGATTCACTGCCTAGTCTCTATGGGGAGAGCTCATGTAAATAAGGCAGTCTTAGGAGGAATAGGACTGGAGAAAGAGCATAATGCTGTGGCTGACGGTTAGGACTGCTGAGAAGGTGATTACACTGGACATTTTCCCCTGGAGCTAGGTGTGCCTGTGAAAGACCAAGTCCCAGGCTAGGCCCGAGGCTCAGCAGTGGAGGAGAGGGTTCTGTGTGTTAGGAGGAGGCAGGGAAAGGGAAGAAGGAGAGGAGTAATGAATGCAAATAGAGATGCAAGAAGGAAGAACCAGCACTTACTGAGTTTCATATGTTCGACCCTCATCACGGCCTCAGAATGCAGCTTTTATTATTCCCATTTTAGAGACTAAGGAACTGATCAAGCTAAGAATCTTGATCTTGGTTTATTTACTCTAGGTCAAATAGTAAGAGGTGGAAACAAGGTCCAAACTGATGTCTCTCTAATATCAAAGCTAGTACAAATGGGGCTTCTTAGCAATTACCCCACCACCCCCAAATTCAACCACAGATCTCCCAAATATGACTTAATTCCAATCATCTGATAATTTGGCCATTTTCTGGGCTTTGGGTAGAAATACACAAGACTAGTCCACTAGCCACATTGGGAGCATTAATTTTGGAAAGTGACAGCAATGTGAATGAGACCCAGGAGATGGGTTAGCCACCCATCTCCCAACTGTGTGTCATTGACAGAGCCACCCTATCTCTGCCTCAGTCCCCATCCGGAGCTTCAGGAGGCCCACACAGTATTTTCCAAGCTCCAGCTCTCTTCCATTTGGGCTATAAAATGTTCTCTTCAATTATTTCCCTACTCCTCGCTTCAGAACAGCCAAACCAATAGCGCTGCTCCATGGGTTATGTACCATGTGTCGCTGTGCTGTGAAATATTAAGCCTTCACAATAGGTCCGAAGTCAGCGACGCACAATCCTTTAATGGTTTAGCTCACTCGGGCTATTTGAAAGTGGCATAATATTGCTATTTTTAAATAAATGGGATCTGTATTAATGAGAGCCGACCTCTCTCAGCCATGCCGAGCTGCTCCCTGCCTTGAGCCTACATTGGAGATTCAGCATAAAGGGGAGGGGGGAAACAGCTTTTCAAAATAGGATCCATGCAGCACTTTAAATAACGTTCACAGATGCTAATCAACTTGAGGGGAGGGGTTGGGGTGGGCTGATTATTTGAGAGGATAATAGATTTATTTCAAAGACTTAGAATCTTGATATCGAGAAGCAGGGGTGGGGGAAGAGGGAGAGTGTGTGTGTGTGTGTGTGTGTGCGCGCATGTGTGTGTGTGTGTGTGTGTGTGTATGCAGGGGGAGGCATAGGCCAGCATGCGGAGGCTTCAGAGAGAGGGATAGGCTGAGATGATAAGAATCACTGTGCTTTGGGAGATTTGTGAGAGGACCCCAGGAGTGGAGGAGCAGGCAGCTATTTTGACTGGCTTTGGTGACACTGGTGACCCAAGAAAGATCCTCCTGAATAGGAGTGCAGCTGGCTCTGGGGCCACAGGTGGAAGGCTCTGAAACTCTGGATTTCTGTCCCCAAGTGAATAATGGCAGGAACAATGAGGGAGCTCTTCCAGGCTCTGACCCCGTGATCTGGCAGGCTCACACCTCATTGCTAGGCAACAGGTACAAAGCAACAAATCAGACTGAGAGAATGTCACTCAGTGGGGCCCCTCTGTCTCTTGAGACACACATAGTATTTGGAGATGTTGAGGCTGTAACTGGGGTCCACGCATCCTGGCCTCAGAGTCTATGTTCTATGATTGCTGAGGCTCCCTACCCCTCGACCCCTGGGAGACCCTGATCAAATCACCTCTTCCTCAGTTGCAAGCTGGAGCTATAGCGGCTGAGCATATCCAGATGGAGCAAGAGGAACTCAGAAGTAGGAAGCAGGATAAGTAGAAGAGGACTTGAGAAAAAGGCTGATGAGAGAAGAGGCAGGTGCCTGTTCTGAAGAATCTAGCTGGGAGGATTTACAAGAACCTGCAAGCCAGTTCCTTCACCACCTGGAGTGCCTGGGACTTCAAGTTAAAAACAACAGCCCCATAACCTCCTCCAGAAGGAGATTTCTCTTCCTCTTTCCTTTTAGGGAGCCAGACATTGTGCTTTTAAAAACATATGAAAAGGGAAAATAAAATAAAATAAAATAAATTTTAAAATATAAACATAAGAAAGTCGGAAAAGTCATTCCTTCTTTCTCCCCTCTGTATTAGTTACCTATGGCTGTATAACAAGTTACCCCAAGACTTCCTGTCGTAAAGCAACAAATGTTTACTATCTGACCATTTCTATAGGTCAGGGATCCAGACACAGCTTAGCTGGGTACCCCCTCCTCAAGGTCTCTCAAAATGCTCCAGTTACAGTATGGACTGGAGATGCAGTCTCATCTCAAGGCTCAACTGGGGAAGGATCTACTGCCAAATTCACTCACATGTTTTTGGCAAGAGTCAGTTCTCTGTGGACTGTTGAACTGGGCTGTCGACCTCAGTGTTTTGCTGGCTGTTGGTAGGGGCCTCCCTAGCTAGATACGTGGGCTCTTCCATAGAGCAGCTCAAAACAGGCCAGCTGGCTTTGCTTAGAGTCACTGTCTATTGGTAACCTAATTTCAGAAGTGACATCCCATCACTTTTGTCATATTCTCATTAGAAAGAAGTCACTAGGCCCAGCCTGCATTCAAGGAGAGGTACTTACACAAGCATGTGAGTATCTGGGAGCAAGGATTATTGAAAACCATCTTAGAGGCTCCTATTGTACCTATTTTTTCTTCAACAATAATTTCCAGAGAATAGTACACAGTAAATCCCCTAAGGGCAGGGACTGGGTCTTCATCACCACTGCATCCCCAGCACTTAGCATGGAGCACAGAGAGAGGACCTCAGGCCCCATCCAGCAAGCCTTCTCCCAGAGACTCTTCTTTCCTAAAGGGAAAGCATTTTCTGGATAAGGCACAGCCTTATAGAGCCTGATGGTGGGAAGGGTATTTTCACCTCAATGGCGTCTGTGGTCTGAGGTCCGTATCATTCCTAAGCTGGGTGTGGAGCCATGCCTGACTCTATTTAATCATTCCCTTTCATTACCCGCACACTTCCTTCACCACCTCCCAATAGCTTTAGGTGAAAGAGAATGCGATATGCTGGGAGATATCACCAGGCATGGCAATGAATATCAAGGAAGTTTGGAAGGCCAGGATAGAAAGAGACAGACTTCTCCCATCTCTTGCAGCTACACATTTAAAATAATATAAAAACATTCATTAAACATCTACTCTGCACCAGATACTTTCTCACATTAGTTTACTTAATCCTCACCGCAAGTTTTGAAAGTAAACATTTAATCTACTTTCTATAGTTTTAAAAACTGAAATTCAAAGGTCACGTGACATGCTCAAGTTCCCACAGCTGGTAAATAACAGAACTAGAATTCAAGTCCAGGCCTTCTAATAACCTTGGGGCTCTTTCCATGTTAACAGATTGAAGATAATGGGGAGGAGGGAGTGACGGTCTACTCTACCCAAGAGTTAGCATTGCAAGGGTTACATGACTGTATCATTGTTGTTTAAACAATGACTGTAGATTATACAACTGGGGAAGGTATAGTTAAACTTTTCCATTACTGATGGCAAAGACAAAGCAAAGTTTCCGAGAGTGCCATTCTCATTATCATAGAGCCACACTGGCTGATCTTCCTCCTTGAACTCAGACTTGGTCGTGCACGACCTTGACTGGGTCCCAAAGCTGCAACAAAGCTTTACACACAGTGAAGAGTTCCAAGGATGGCATGAGCAAAGGCAGCCCTCTTTATTGCATGGAGGGTAGACAGAGTCTCTCAAGATAACTATGGGAAGCAGAGACACATCCTTTTGTATGTAAAAGTTCTTGTGCATTTGTGTTTAAAAATTGAATGTCGGCCGGGTGCGGTAGCTCACGCCTGTAATCCCAGCACTTTGGGAGGCCGAGGCGGGCGGATCACGAGGTCAAGAGATCGAGACCATCCTGGTCAACATGGTGAAACCCCGTCTCAACTAAAAAAAAATACAAAAAAAAAAAAAAATAAGCTGGGCGTGGTGGCGCGCGCCTGTAGTCCCAGCTATCGGGAGGCTGAGGCAGGAGAATTGCTTGAACCCGGGCGGCGGAGGTTGCAGTGAGCCAAGGTCGTGCCACTGCACTCCAGCCTGGCCCCTGGTGACGGAGTGAGACTCTGTCTCAAAAAAAAAAAAAAAAAAAGAAAAAATTGAATGTCATTACCATAGAGCCTACTTCTAAGCTCAGGAGACAGGACTTAGCTGAGAGAGAGTCCCTGAATTCTTTCTAGAAGAGATTAAAATTGGAAGGAGGTTGGTGGGGATGGGGATGAGACAGTGAGGAGGAAAGGCCACCTTCTTTACCACCCTGCCGCTGTTATGTAGCCTCTTTTATGTGTGTGAGCACACACAGATACACACACAGACACACGCGCACACGCACACACAGATACACACACAGACACACGCGCACACGCACACACACACACACACACACACACACACACCCTTACCCAAATATGACAACATTCACTCTCTTGTCCATTCATTGTAGGGTGTTCCTACTCAAATATGGAGATTTTCCTTAATACTTCTGCTTTTCCCCAAGACCCATCAATTCTGGTCTTCTACACATCTTCACCTAAACAAACTCTGGGTGGGTGGGTGTCTGTGGATGCTTGAAATGATCTCATCCTAAGACTTAAAGAGACCTCTAGTGGCTGTCACCTTATTCCTCTCCTTGCTTCCAGACTCGTTGCACCAAACTCAGCCCCAGCCTGCATCAATCCATCCTTTGCTATTCGTGGTATTGAGTTCTACCATCTAGGTGAGATTTTCCTGAATCTCACTGGCTGCAATAGAAATTCATATCTGCTGAGGCAAGGAAGAAAAATACAGTTTACTGTAAGTAAATTGTAGTGATAAACACAATAAACAACTAGGAATCCTCTTTTTAAAACTTGGAAAAATCAAAAGGCATGAGTTTAGAAAACATTTATAAAAATGACTGCTAGATGTAAGATGCACTGTGATTCTGTTACTCTTTTGTTTGCCTGTTCCAATTAATTTATATCATTATCTACCCTCTCCTCCCCCACCAACATGGAAAACTACTGGGAGAGGGCAGAGGAAAGGCTAGCAAATCTGGGTTCAAGTCCTAACTTAGCTATTTTGTAACTTTCATCAACTCAGCAATATCTGCATGCACAGAAGGAAGAGGCTGAACTGGATGATGCCTGAGTCTTCACCCAGCTCTATACGTCTGCGAACGAGGTACATGCAGTGCCATGACAAGTAGCCGAGATGTATCACAATCATTGCGTTACACCATTCCTGCCAGAAAGAAATGGCTTGGTCTCCTCATCCCGGCTACTGCCACCACCATGGATTGTTTTGAGAACACAGGGAATGTTACAGTTGGCAGGTGCCTCTGCTTAACTCATAGCTCCCAGGAGCTGGCTATCAGGGGAAAACTCAAAGTTACTGCCAGTCCCTTCTGAACTGCTACAGAGTCTCTACTGGAGGCCTCTATACTACTGACCTCAGCAGTCATGGACAGGGGCTGCTGCCATTTCATTGGTGCACCAGCCTCCCAAACCATGTGCTCCTTCCTAGATGCTAATGGCATTCAACACAAAAAACTGCTGCCCTGACAAATGGAGTTCAGCACCCCTCCCGCAAAACCCCAGCCTCCCAGGCTGAGAGCACTGGTCCAACTCATTTCAAAGACATCCTGCTTGCAAAGCAGCCTCAGGCCATTTGGGCTACAAGGCTTAGTGGTCTTGTCTTCTGGAGAGATGTGCTCAGCCCCTGGCCCCTGAAGCAGTTTATGTGTTGACCTACCCATAGATGCCACCCCATCAGACAGCATAAGGCGAATGGTCTGGGAAAGAGTGTTGGAGGCAAGAACGAGGTGGAGGTGGTAGCAGTGTTCTTCTCACCATATTTCTTGAGCTAGTGAAGAAAGTGTCCCCCTCCATCGTTGACAGTCCCTTGAATGGGTATGGTGTGTATAAGGTGGGGGACTGTCTTAGTCCATTTTGCTGTGTAACAGAATACTGGATAATTTATAAAGAACAGATATTTATTTCTCACAGTTCTGGCAGCTGGAAAGTCCAAGATAAAGGCCCTGGCAGGTTTGGTGTCTGCTGAGGGCTGCTCTCCGCTTCCAAGATGGTGCCTTCTTGCTGCATTCTTTTGATAGGAAACAAACTGTGTCCTCACATGGTGGAAGAGATGTAAAGGAATAAACCCACTCCCTCAAGCTTTTACTCTTTTTTTTTTTTTTGAGACAGAGTCTTGCTCTGTCACCCAGGCTGGAGTGCCAGGCTAGAGTATAGTGGTACAATCTCAGTTCACTGCAACCTCTGCTGCCCGGGTTCCAATGATTCTCCAGCCTCAGCTTCCCAAATAGCTGAGATTACAGGTGCCACCACCACAGCCAGTTAATTTTTATATTTTCAGTAGAGACCAGGTTTCCCCATGTTGGCCAGGCTGGTCTTGAACTCCTGACCTCAGGTGATCCGCCCGCCTCAGCCTCCCAAAGTGCTGGGATCACAGGCATGAGCCACCATGCCTGCACCTCCCTCAAGCCTTTTAATAAGGACCCTAGTCTTACCCTGAGGGTTCCACTCTTAGTGACTCCACCTCTTAATACCATTGCATTGGTGATTACATGTCAACGTATGAATCTGGGGGGACATATTCAGACTATGGCAGAGACCAAGGAGAAAATTTATATTTTGGAGTCATGGAGACAATGTAAAGTTCAGAATAATCATAATAAGGAGATCAGTATGGTAGGAAAAAAAGAATTCATCATAGAAGTACATGCTTCGTACTCACACTGGAGGCCCATAACAAACTCCCCACCCTGAGAGCTTTGACACCCTGTCTGCAGCACTCTGTTCCAGTCATCATGTCTCCCAGCTCTTTGCCTTTGCATGTGCCCTAGAATGCCCTTCTCTTTCTGTTTAAGTACTGTTGCCTCACTAGTGAGGACAGAATCCATTCAATATATATTTGCCTATGAATCAACTTGTGGAGGGCTTGAGACCTTCCATGTACCTTCTCCCCTCAAGCAAAGTCAATCGCCTCCTTTGGTACCATCACTGTATCCTTGCAAGTTCTTATGGCATAACTCACACACTTTTGATTATTGTTCATGGTTTGTCTTCCCTGCTGGTCCATCCTGCACTGAGCTCAGGGACTGTGTTATTTTTTTTTCCCTTCCACAGTACTTAGCATAGTGCATAGCCTACAGAAGCACTGGAAACTATGGAATGAATAAAAACATGAATGAATCACTAAGTGAATGAATGAATGAGGAGTAAACACTTTGAACTTTTTAATAGATTCTCGTCTCTGGGCTATGGTCACAGTCGTGTGGGATATGGCAAAGCTGCTTGGTAACACTGTCTGTGATTCCAACCTTTTAACCCATTTCTTCCCCCATCATGTATAGTGGGGATCCTCTAGCATCCCTGGGAACAACTGCTCTCTTTCTCAGCAGTAGGACAATCTGGTTGCCTGGCCCTGAGCAGTTATATGACATGCTAAACTCCCATAATCATCCATCAGGACTGATTATGAGAGCTAGAAGAAGAAATATATCCATTAAGCCAGTGCTGAGTCTCAGTAACTGCCCTATGTGAATAACCAATTGCTATTACCCAACATCAAATAACCCATCAAAATGAAGCATTTCCTCCCTCCCTGCCTCTCTCTCTTACCTCTATCCCCTGCCAGATTTAATAAAAGGGCTCATGACACTCCAACTCTTTATGCAACATACAAAAATATCAAAATCAGGTGTCGCTCATCCACTGGACATTACCAATCTCATGAGCAGAGGATATGGGTGAGAGCAGGCTGGAAGCATGGAACCCTGACTCACCAACCCATGCCCCTGTGTTCACTACGCTGGAGGGGTTCCTCTTCAGTAAGTCTCCCACAACTCAGGAAAAACACCCGCATCAGCTATTTCTCATAAACAAGAAAGAGACCAGTTTTCAAGGTGCCGCCTGATTTCCATAACCCTTTCTCCTCTTTCCTGAAACACTATGTAATCTCTCCCCTGCAATATAATAAATATTTCACTTTCAAATCCCGATTCATTAAAGGAAGCCCAGGAGGGAGAAATAATAAGGTGTCGCTTTACAGCCCAAATAAAACAGCAAAAGATATATTCTATAATTTATACTTCCAACTTTAGGTTGAGATAATTCATATATCATTTTCAGCGAGGGACCCAAAATGGTGCTGTGTCAGCAAATTGGCTGAAAAATAACTTTCTGTATTATTTTATGCCTTTCAGTAACGTGCCCTGGTTATCATACATCAATACAAGGTTGAGTTCCAGTGTCTCGGCGGCTCCTCCTAAGTCATTCTCTTTCCTAACCAATGTGACTTTCTGTCCTTAATACAGATGGAGGCCCTTGGTGGCACGCACATCCACATTCTCCCAGGCACAAAAGCGGAGCTCCAACTGGAATCAGCTCCACCGGAGCCACTTCTCTTGCCATTATTAGCACAACTTCACTATTCTTCACCTCTAAGGATGAGAGAACTAAATTAACCTCAGTGGGAATCATGCTGTATGGCAATTTTCCAATAGAAAAACAAAGTTACGTGATGTGTTTATGTAGCACTTTATAGCCAGGGGTTTCAAGTTTTGGGATGAAGGACAGAAAGCATGTGTTGAAATCCCAGCTCTTCCTCTTACTAGCTGGGTAATCTCTCCAATCTTCAGTTTTTTCTCATCCATAATATGGGGATAATAATAATAATGGCCAGCCAAACAGAATTTAGAGAGTTTCCACTCAGGTGGAAGTAATAAATCATGGTGAGCATTTACCATGAACTTACTATATGCATGCATGTGTGTGTACATATATACACGAATGCCAGGTCCTGGGCAAGAATTTTAGATGGATTGGATTAGCTCATTAACCCTGACCACAACTCCATGAACTTGGTACTGTTGTGCTCCTCATTTTACACATGAATATGCAGCTTGAGCCATGAAACAATTTCTTTAAGATGGTCAGCTATTTAGAAAATAATGCTTTGCTCAGTTTCTGTTTACAAAGTATTTGATCTATATCAAAGCAAGTCAGGAGAATTATTCTGAGAGAACAGGTTCACCTGCCCATACCACCATCTTGCCTGGATCTTGTGGCTTTCCTTACTCACTTCAATAGCCCTTTGGTTCAGGCATTCTGTGGGTCTGTGGAGTCTTTGACTCCCTCAGGTCAAGCAGCTAAGTCAACATCTGCCTTTCCCTGCCAATCACCCTTCTCCTCAGCTGACCCCGGGTTACTCCATTTGTCCTGGAAGATACAGTATTGAGACCGATCCTCTGCCCCACCCAATAATCTTCACTAGACGTTAGACAAAGCTAGTCCTTCTCTGCCTAGAGGAAAAAGAAGAGGAGCCCAGGAACACTGCAAACTGTGGGGCTCCACGAAGTGGTAGAGGCATCAGGCAGACACACTCTCTCTGCCAAAGGTCTTTTGAGGGTCACTCATACATCACCTAGGTTTACATTTTCCTCTTAAACATCTGCAAAGGTAAAGTGACCTCCAGGGTTAAAGTGACCTAGGTATCCACAAGTTGGCATTAACCTCCCAGTTAGTCCCTGAGTTCAGAGCTCCTGGTCTCACATTCTCTCCACTATACTGTGAAACCTGTCCATCCCAGCCCTGAACAATTCTCTACAACAGTAACCAACAGTCCTGGGAGTCAACGGGCAATAGTAATGATGGTAGCAGGAGTAATAATAACAACAACAATGAAAATAAAGGACATGCATTGAGAGTTTGTTCTGTGTCAGGCCCCATGTTTGATACTTGCTATATATTAGTTTGTTTAATTCCTACAGCAACCCCATGAGGCAATAACAAACCTATTATCCCCATTTTTACCATTGGAAAAAAAATAGAGACTCAAAAAATAACTATGGCACACTGATGAACTGAAATATTATTTAGTAATAAAAAGGAATGAGCTATCAAGCCATGAAAAGACACAGAGGAACTTTAAATGCACAATGCAAAGTGAAAGAAGCCAATCTGAAAAGGCTACATGCTGTGTGATTCTGACTATATGACGTTCTGGGAAAAGCAAAACTATGGAAACAGTAAAAAGATCAACGGTTATCAGGAGTTAGTGGGGAGGGAGGGATGAATAAGCAGGAGTTGGAGGGTGAAACCTCACAAGTGCTGAGGCAAGGGTCTGAAGCCTCAGCCTGTTTTATATAAATATTGAATTAGAAAAGAATTAGAAATATAAGCACATAGTTATTCCTATATATAATCATATATAATCACAGTTATTCACATATAATCATAAATATATATATATGTATATATATATATTAATTATATATATATATTAAGTATATATATATATTAAGTATATATATATATATACTTAAGTATATATATAT